>JAXIVJ010007607.1:0-2500 GCA_036785665.1 Chirona hameri
ATCTATATCTATATCTAATATCTATATCTATCTATATCTATATCTATATCTAATATCTCTATTATATCTATATCTATATCTATATCTATATCTAATCTATATCTATATCTATTCTTATCACTATATCTATATCTAATCTATATC
Source organism: Chirona hameri (assembly GCA_036785665.1). Lineage (NCBI taxonomy): Eukaryota > Metazoa > Arthropoda > Thecostraca > Balanomorpha > Balanidae > Chirona > Chirona hameri. The sequence goes on from JAXIVJ010007607.1 coordinate 145, forward strand.
TATATCTATTCTATATCTATATCTATATCTATATCTATATCTATATCTATATCTATATCTTATATCTATATCTATATCTAACTATTATCTATATCTATATCTATATCTATATCTATATCTATACATCTATATCTATATCTATATCATCTAATATCTATATCTATATCTATTATATCTATATCTATATCTATATCTATATCTAATATCTATATCTATATCTATAGCTATATCAATATCTATATCAATATCTATATCTATATCTATATCTATATCTATATCTATATCTATATCTATATCTATATCTATATTCTATATCTATATCTATATCTATATCTATATCTATATCTATATCTATATCTATATCTACTATCTATATCTATATCAATCTATATCTATATCTATCTAATCTATATCTATATCTATATCTATATCTTATCTATATCTATATCTATATCTATATCTATATCTATATCTAATCTCTATATCTATATCTATATCTATATCTATATCTATATCTATATCTATCTAATCTCTATATCTATATCTATATCTATATCTATATCTATATTCTATATCTATATCTATATCTATATCTATATCTATATCTATATCTATATCTATAATCTATATCTATATCTATATCTATATCATATCTATATCTATATCTATATCTATATCTATATCTATATCTATATCTATATCTATATCTATACTATATCTATATCTATATCTATATCTATATCTATATCTATATCTATATCTAATCTATATCTATATCTATATCTATCGTATATCTATATCTATATCTATATCTATATCTATATCTAATCTATATCTATATCTATATCTATATCTATATCTATATCTATATCTATATCTATATCTATATCTATATCTATATCTATATCTCTATCTATATATCTATATCTATATCTATATCTATATCTATAATCTATATCTATATCTATATCTATATCTATATCTATATCTATATCTATATCTATATCTATACATATCTATATCTATATCTATATCTATATCTATATCTATATCTATATCTATATCTATATCTATTATCTATATCTATATCTATATCTATATCTATATCTATATCTATATCTATATCTAATATCTATATCTATATCTATATCTATATCTATATCTATATCTATATCTATATCTATATCTATATCTATATCTATATCTATATCTATATCTATATCTATATCTATATCTATATCTATATCTATATCTATATCTTATCTATATCTATATCTATATCTATATCTATATCTATATCTATATCTATATCTATACAATATCTATATCTATATCTATATCTATATCTATATCTATATCTATATCTATATCTATATCTATTTATCTCTATATCTATATCTATATCTATATCATATCTATCTATATCTATATCTATATCTATATCTATATCTATATCTATATCTATATCTATATCTATATCTATTATCTATATCTATATCTATATCTATATCTAATCTATATCTATATCTATATCTATATCATATTATCTATATCTATATCTATATCTATATCTATATCTATATCTATTATATCTATATCTATATCTATATCTATATCTATAGTCTATATCTATATCTATATCTATATCTATATCTATATCTATATCTATATCTATATCTATATCTATATCTATATCTATATCTATATCTATATCTATATCTATATCTATATCTATATCTATATCTATATCTATATCTATATCTATATCTATATCTATATCTATATCTATAATCTATATTCTATATCTATATCTATATCTATATCTATATCTATATCTATATCTATATCTATATCTATATCTATATCTATATCTATATCTATATCTATATCTATATCTATATCTATCTATATCTATATCTATATCTATATCTATATCTATATCTATCTATATCTATATCTATATCTATATCTATATCTATATCTATATCTATATCTATATCTATATCTATATCTATATCTATATCTATATCTATATCTATATCTATATCTATATCTATATCTATATCTATATCTATATCTATATCTATATCTATATCTATATCTATATCTATATCTATATCTATATCTATATCTATATCTATATCTATATCTATATCTATATCTATATCTATATCTATATCTATATATCTATATCTATATCTATATCTATATCTAATCTATATCTATATCTATATCTATATCTATATCTATATCTATATCTATATCTATATCTATATCTATATCTATATCTATATCTATATCTATATCTATATCTATATCTATATCTATCTATATCTATATCTATATCTATATCTAT
>JAXIVJ010007607.1:7500-50000 GCA_036785665.1 Chirona hameri
CCCCTGGACAAGCCGAAAGGGCCCCTGAGCGGGTCAAAGGGCCCCTGAACACGTCGAATGAGCACCGAGCCAGCACAGGGAACCCTGGGAAGGTCGAAGAGGCCCCTGAGCTTGTCGGCAGGGCGACAAAGCAGCCAGTGCAGTCCCTTGCCAGGTCTTAAGGACCCCCTGAACAGGCTGGAGGGCCCCTGGACAGACCAGCACCAGAGGGCCTCTGGGAAGTTAAAAGGGCCCCTGTGCATGTCAGGGGCCCCTGACCAGACCAAAAGGGCCCCTGAACATGCCGAATGGGCTCCTAGTCAGCACGGAGGGGCCCCAGGGCAGGTCGAAGGGCCCTCTGAGCATGTTGACAAGGCGACAAAACAGAAAGCGCAGTCTTTTGCCAGGTTGGAAGGGCCCCTTAGAAGGCTGGAGGGCTCCTGGGCAGACCAGAGGGCCCTTGGGAAGTTCAAAGGGCCCCTGTGCATGTCAAAGGGGCCCCTGACCAGGACCGAAAGGGTCCCTGAGCAGGTCAGATGGCCCCTGATTACGTCGAATGGGCCTCTGGCCAGCTCAGAAGGACCCCTGGGCAGGTCGGAGAGGCCCCTGAGGATGTCGGCAGGGTGAAAAAGCAGCCAGTGCAGTCCCTGACCAGCTCGGAAGGGCCCCTGAGCAGGCTGGAGGGCCCCTGGACAGACCAGAGGGCCCCTGGACAGACCAGAGGGCCCCTGGACAGACCAGAGGGCCCCTGGACAGATCAGAGGGCCCCTGGAAAGTTGAACCTCACAAAATAAAGTGGCCGAAATCCGTTTTTTTAAATCCGAAATCCGAAATCCGAGTTTTTAATATCTTTTTGTTTGTTTGGGGGGGGGGGGGGGTAACGCTCGGGAAGGGGCCCTTTCGAGGCGCCGCCCCCCATACACACACCCTGGACGAAATCCTGGCTACGTGCCTGGCCTGAGGGGCCCTCGAAATGCCTGAGGGGGCCCTCGAAATGTCTGAGGGGCCCTCGAAAGGAATTGGAGGCCCTGGGAAGGCCTTGAGGGGCCCTCGAAATAAATACCAGCTCTTAAATGCTGTTATTTATTCGTGTTAGATTTGTTCGTGGACGTTCTTTATGCGACATAAGGCGTTTTGCGGGCACCTGACACCATCCAAAACACTGGGGCCTTCGGCCCCAGGGGGCCCTCGCTCGGTCGCCAGAGGGGCCCGCCTGGCCTCCAGGGGGGCCATGACCCCTTTGGCCTCCCCCCCTTGGCTACGCCACTGCATGCCGCACGATTTGGATGCGATACAACACATGACATGTTTGTGTGAGCATACGTTCGCTCCATGATTTTCCACCCACGATGCCGAATAAAACTCCGATTGCTTAGTAAAATCAAAGGAAATCATGCATTTCACTCAATGTGTATGATGATTGTCACCACCCGTAACTTTTTGAAGACCCTCTTGCGAATTAAATCGACTGCTTTCACGCCCTCTTGCCCCCCCCCCCCCCGCCGACTCCCCCTCTGTCGTATCAGCTGACCGGCCAGACTGGGTGGTACCACTCTGAGCCAGCCGGAAGCCCGGCTTCCTGTGTCCATGTCAGAAAACAGGCCCCGAGGACAGAGACGAGGCGAGAGGCGACAGTTTCAGTCTCGTGTGGGTGGTCCTGACTCTCCTCGACTCTCCTCCTTGACTCTTGAGACTCTGTAAGACGGCCGAGAACAGCGAACTCTGTTGCAGTGATGTGCAGCGAAGATTTGTGGCCGTTGCCGCCATTGACCGTAATGACGTGAATGCCACGCTGAGGCTGCGGACTGTGACCCATATTGTCTGTGCTGGTTACGTCGTGTTTCGCATGCACGGCTGACCGACTGCGGGCCATGTTAATCACCTCATTTCGTGTCCTGTGCGGTAAGATGTGGGGAGGGGGGGGGGGGGGGGGGGGGGGGGGGGGTGTGACACACACCCTGGCCAGAAGCCAGTAGCCGTCTGCTGACGTCATCATGCACCCCCATCATGACCCCCCAGGTTGTGCTCGGCTCAGATTTTTCGTGTCGAAGCCACTCGGACTCAGAATAGCCAATTGGTTAGATAATGCAGACGAGGTCATGCGCAAGGCTCAAATATCTTTTGAATAAGCTGTATCGCAATGCAGCAATATAAGACAAAGGTAACTAATTGGCCGTTTCAGTGTTTTCTTTCGCATTTGCTTTTCGTTGTGAGTATTCATTTGTTTCGCACTGGGAAATACCGAAGTTACCTGACTCCAGTCCAAATGTTCCAGACGCCCCCTTACCCCGTTCAAAGGACATATGGTCCACCGGCCGACAGCGATTACCCGATCTTCTTCCTATGAGACGAGCTCGTGAGGTGGCTGGTGCGCTCCCTGAGACGAGCTCGTGAGACGGTTGGTGCGCTCCCTGAGAAGACGAGCTCGTGAGGCGGCTGGTGCGCTCCCTGAGAAGACGAGCTCGTGAGGCGGCTGGTGCGCTCCCTGAGAAGACGAGCTCGTGAGGCGGCTGGTGCGCTCCCTGAGACGAGCTCGTGAGACGGTTGGTGCGCTGCCTGAGAAGACGAGCTCGTGAGGCGGCTGGTGCGCTCCCTGAGAAGACGAGCTGGTGAGACGGCTGGTGGTGCGCTCCCTGAGACGAGCTCGTGAGGCGGCTGGTGGTGCGCTCCCCGTCCACCGAGGAGCTTCTTACGACGTCTAATCACCGCCTCTGCACCAAGTCGTCGTTTCGTTTATTGGTAAATGATCCTCCGCCGCCGCCGCCGCCGCCCGGGCCGGTGTGGTTAGTCACTATTTACGGCGGCAGGGTCCGCTTCCTGGCAGTGTGTTGATGGTTTGTGGAGCACTGGTGACACGTTTCGGTAGAGAGTTGAGACTTCCTGGTACCATGGAGGGAATCTTCTGGGAGTCTTTGTACGGAGGCTGCGGGAAAATGACAGGTTTTTTCTTCTTCTGGTCAGCTTGGTCATCTGTCTGTTGTGTTGGCTGTTGCTGTCACGCTGGTCGTTCAGTGTCCCAAAGTTCTATTTTTGCTTGGGTGTCAGAGTGGAAAATTTGAGAAAAAAAGACCATGGGAGTGGAAAATTATGTTGAAAATGGTACAATATTTATTTTTGTTTTGAATTTGAGAAGCAGTAGTTTTCGTTGAAATCATGTACGTTCTATTTTAGTACATATTTTTGTCAGAATCAATATCACAATCCATAATTTGGGAGTGGGAAATTCACTCCTAACATGGGTAGTGAAAGTGGAAAATTATTCACATTTGGGTGTCATTTCCCACCCAAATCAGCAAATTTGGGGACACTGCGGACACTGTGCATCATTTAGTTAAGGTCGTTCTCGTGTGTTGGGATGTGTTTTACCGCGCTCTCGGCGAGTAGGCCATCGTGACCGAGTGACCGCAGAAGTCGAGGTCGGGTCAGGTCAGATGGTGGCTGCATGGCATTGTCCTTCCACGCCGGGTATTCTTCCTTCCTTTCTTCCACCAGTCCGGGTTCGGGTCCCAGTAGAGCAGACATCGACGCCGACACCGTTGTCGCCACTTGCCCTCCGTCGAGCTCGGTGGGGGACTCGGGGCGGGGGGCTCGGCTGCCACTCGCCGGGGGAGAAAGACAAGGTCAGAAGGTGGCGCTTCCCTAGCATCGACCTTTTCTCCGCCTCCTCCTGCCACCAGCTGTCCAGCATCGAGCAGACTCCTCTTCTCTCCTATACGGGCGCCACATAACCAGGCAGTTGTGGCGCCCTTAAACCCCAAGCATCATCATCATCCTCTTCTCTCCTCCTTCCCCTGCTTCCGCCTCTGCTGTCTCCACCTCCCCCCGTCGCCGCCGCTAGTACCGCCCCTGCACCTCCCCCCGTCTTCGATGCCTGCCTCCGCCCCTGTGTCGTCTCCTGCCCCCGTCGTCGGTGCCTGCCTCCGCCCCTCTGTCGTCTCCTGTCCCCCGTCGTCGGTGCCTGGCGCCGCCGCTGTGTCGTCTCCCGCCCCCCGTCGTCGGTGCCTGGCGCCGCCGCTGTGTCGTCTCCTGCCCCCCGTCGTCGGTGCCTGGCGCCGCCGCTGTGTCGTCTCCTGCCCCCCCGTCGTTCGTCGGTGCCTGCCTCCGCCGCTGTGTCGTCTCCTGCCCCCCGTCGTCGGTGCATGCCTCCGCCGCTGTGTCGTCTCCTGCCCCCCGTCGTCAGTGCCTGCCTCCGCCCCTGTGTCGTCTCCCGCCCCCCGTCGTCGGTGCCTGGCGCCGCCGCTGTGCTGTCTCCATTGATCAGCTGTGCTGACTGTGTCGGTGGCGTCGTCGGCGGCTGCTGCGGTGGTGCCGTCGGCGGCGCGGCGGCGGCGACCCCGGGCGGCAGACGGCGGATAGCCCCGGGCGGTGTCGGAGTGTGGTTGAGACTGGAGCGAGGTTGGGCGAGAGGTGGTTCATAGTGAGCTGAGGAATCTGGAGTGTGGAGTGGGAGAGGTTGAACGGTTGGAATGTCGGGCAGTGGTTGAAGTGATGTGAGGTGTGAGGAAGCCGGACGGTGGATCACAGCGCTGAGCCGAGCGCCATCGAGTCACGCCGGAGTCGGCCGCGGAAGTAGGTAGGTCAGCGACTCAGCACTGCCGGATGGTCGGTGTGTTTGGCTTTGTGGGGAGCGGAGGGTAGGGGGGGGGGGGGGGGGGGAGGGGGGGAGGGGTGCCTTCACGCGGGAGCTGGGACCACCTCCCAGACAGAACCAGCGGTGGCGGACGAGCAGGCAATGTGATGATGTCCCCTGCTTCGACGCCGGGATCAGACGGAGGACATAAGACATGGACTTTATGAAGTGTGCTCTGAGTGGTCACAGGGCTGCTCTGAGTGGATTTGTGGGCCAGGCGGGATAGAGGCGATTAACTGTCGGCTCTCAGCAGGTGCCGGCCTTCGAGGGCCAGAGGAAATAGGTGTAGGGACAGTGGACAGGAAGTGGGGAATTAGTCCTGCACCAACACCGGTGGGCACGAAATCATAACAAGTCTGCGCGCATGCTTATTTTAAGGATATTTTCGTCGCCTCTTGTGGTTAAATAGTGGCCCCTTGCCGCTTGGCCGCCAATATACCTTGTGACCGCTCCCAGCCGCCTACGGCCGTCGTCACGCTCTGTCGTAAAACACCCAATAACAACAAACATCTCTGATGGCGGCGTCATTGCCTCGTAATATCCAGCAGTCATGATGGTACCCGAGTCGTCGCTTTAGTTGGACGAAGCTATCTGGAGTTATTGTTTCTTTCACTGACACATTGATGGCTGCTTTGCCCCTTGTTATACTGTACCAGCAGCCCTGGTGTCGATTGTGTAATAAATCACAAGGCAGTGGCAGACAAAGAAACATTTACCTCTTTGCTACAAGGGAACTCCGCTTCGGCTCTGGGCCACCTGTACAGATGGCCTACCCCTGACCTTAGATCTGGGTGACCGTGGCAGGCCACGTCAGCGGGAGGGCCCCTTGGCCGGCCTCTGCTTCGGCCTGCGCACCAGCTGACGCGCCCGCGGCCTCCGGACAGAGCGGGTAGGGAGGTAGAGAGGGGGAGGAGGGCCGAGCCAAGCGTGCCAACCATACCGATCCCACCGCCACCCCCGCCCCCGCGCCGAGATTGGCGCCGCCACCCACCGCCCCCGCCCCCGCCCGCTGCGCTGCCCAGTCTCCAGGGAGGTTCCTCGGCTCGGCTCGGCTGCTGCTGCCGCCGGGCCGCCTGCTGGCTGGAGTGTGGCCCCCCGCCCACCGCCCCCGCGGCCGCCGCTGCGCTGCCCAGTCTCCAAGGTTCCTCGGCTCGGCTCGGCTGCTGCCGCCGGGTCGCCTGTTGGCTGGAGTGTGGGTGGACCCGAGGGTGGGCGCGGAAGTGGTGTGGCTCTGGGTAACTCTGGGTTGATAGCTTCGCTAGTGGGTATCATAATTTGGTGGACAATTTCGAGTGCAAAATAATGATGAAAAGGTACTACACTAATACTTAAGTTGCGTTTGAAGGTGCTCGTTAAAGGGAAATAATGACCATTAGGGTTGATGACCTTAACCTCGATGTATCAAAACGTTAAATTACCGATAGACTGTATTGATATTTCGGCCACAGGCCTTTGTCAAAATTACATATGAGTGAATACAATGTTTACATGAATGACAATGATACAAAATATATGCATCGAATTCGTCGCCAAGTTTTAAAACTTGGCGGCGAATTCGATGCACATATATCATTGTCATTGTCATTCGATATCATTGTCATTCATGTAAACATTGTATTCACTCATATGTAATTTTGACAAAGGCCTGTGGCCGAAATATCAATACAGTCTATCGGTAATTTAACGTTTTGATACATCGAGGTTAAGGTCATCAACCCTAATGGTTTTAATCATAAGAATAATGTTCCTCGCAGCAGCTCTAACCGAAATAATGACCTTTTGATTTTGTTAGCAACAATTTCTTAGGCTACCGTTATGGTTTTAAAATTATTAAATTTAAATTTAAGAATTAAATAAAATTATTCCCAAATTCAAAGTTGTATGTTTATAAAATAAAATAAAAAAGCAAGTACCTTGTGTACTTCATGAAGGTCATTGCCAAATTCGCCCTTCCCTACCATTGTTTACATCGAGTGCGGCATTTTTGGAGGCTCTGGGACGTTTCCGATCAAACTGATCCGTGAAGCAATCCGTGAAGTATCCGTGCTGCATGACTGACTGTCAGTATAAGTCATGAATAACAACAACATGCAAACTATACCAACTCGAATACAAAATAAGGGCGGAATGATTTGAACCCCAAGCAAGCAAGTATTCGCAAAGCACTCGGCACTGCGCCACAATAGCAAAAGGCGAGGGAAATGCATATTGGATACAATATTATTACGTCATAAGTTTCTGAAGTGTCAACTACTATTAAATACAGTGATAAAATACCTTTAATAATAATTAACAAGAAAATTCAAACTTAAGATTTTTTTTTACTAAGTCTTTTATTAGCTTTCAACTCAAAATCAGATATATTTTACAATGCTACACAAGAATGGCACCACTGACGTCATTAACGAAGCTTGCTACGGGACTTGGGTATACTAAACGGGAATATGGGATGATAGCCTTTGACGATACCCGCTTCTCAGCATATAATCTGAACAACCCGCCACAAATGGTTAAGTGCGCCGAGAAGCATGACGATGACGTTGTAAACAAATCGCCGACGCTAAATAGGTCGCTGTCGATGTGCATCGATGAGCTTCCGATTTAATTGCCAGTTTTGTGTTATTGTTTGTTAGTTTTTTTGGGGAAAATTATTATTTTTCATGATAATATAAAACATAGTGTTATATAAAGCCACAGAGAAATTATACAAAACTCAATGTTGAAAACAAATGAATCGATTTTCAAAAGTTGAGGGTCGCAACCACTAACTATGCCGCCGTTGATGTGCATCGATGAGCTTCCGATTTTATTGCCACTTTTTCCAATCGCTGTTAGTTTTAGAGGATCGCCGGGCATATAATCACAACAAGCAGAACGCACAATATATTTTCCACTCCATTGCGTAAAAAAGCAATACAGGAAAAGCCCGCAGTTTGATGAGGACCAAAAGTACTTGCAAGTACCGGTCGTTAAAAGTGTGGAACGCTTATCAACTATAACTTGAAATATCTTCCGGTAGGAAAGTTTTCATGCAAAATGTGATGAATTTACAATATATTTTGGTCTCGTCTGGCGATTTCAAGTGCTAACTCCATTTTTGTGGGAAAAGGTCATTATTTCCCTTTAATCAAAAGACTCGGTGAATTGATGTGCGCAGTTTTTCACGGTTTGGAGACTACGAGAGTGTTCTGATGTAGCCGTTTGTGTCACTCTGGCCTCTGGTAGCCATTGTCAGTGTTGTTAGCGAGCCGTATGACGACATTTGACGGAAGGAGACCGGGGACAGAAGACAGACCTGGAGAACTGCGCACATGGTGGCCGGCAGTACTGATCCACAACGATCAACGGGACGGCTTTCAAGGACTTGGCTGTGGTGGGCGTAGTTGCACACGTTTGGTTTTGGTAGGATATTTGTTGAGCTAGTACGCGTTTTTGTATGCATTTGTTACTCTAGCGTGCTGCCTAAACGATGAAGGTTTTTATATTACTATGCACTTTTTACAAACCATGTGTAACTGAACTATTTGTGCGTTTCTCATACTGATGATTTTTTTTTGGGGGGGGGGCGACGATTACCCCACGCTGGAGTGAACGAGATCAGATTTATATACTCTTTTCAGTTATACAGGTGGAATTACAGTTATTGCCGATTAAGGTACACTTAAGCCTTGTTTTATTTGCGAAGAAGCCTGCTGAAATATAGTGCAGATTTCCGAAGTCCAGATATGTCCTTCATAAGAGTCTGCCGCACCGGTCCACACCGGTTTACCGGCCGGCTGTCCTATCGGCTATCGACAGGTTTCTCTGTCTGTAGTCCGGTGGAGAGAGGGGCGGAGGAGTCCGGGGGGGGGGGAGAGGGGTGGAAGGCGAACCGGACCACTAATCAGCCCGAACGGCGAGCCGGCAGCAGCCACTGCGCTGTTCTCGCCAGCTCCATTCATTGTGCCGGCTCCACTGTAATAAACAGGGCTGGCGGCTGGCCAGAGGGGAGGTCGGGGGAGGGGGAGGAGGACAGAGTGGGAGGTCGGGGGAGGGGGAGGGGGACAGAGTGGGAGGTCGGGGGAGGGGGAGGAGGACAGAGTGGGAGAGAGAGGCAGCAGTGCCGCCCTCTGTCGTCAGCAGTCTACTACACACTGTAGTCAGCTGGTGTTGCGTTTCTCTAGAGGCGTCCACACGGTATTGTCGGTACAGATCGACCCCTTTTCAAACATGAGGGTCGAGCTTAGGCGACAATGCAGGAAACGAGTGTAGGTGAGACTGTTTGTTGCTGGTCCCTACTGACTTCGCGTTTGTTTGTCTTTTCTCCATGACTGTAAACCAGTAGCGTATCGACACCGGAGCGCATATCAGGACCACCTTTCCAGCCGTGTCGGACTGACGTGTGTCAGGACCACCTTTCCAGCCGTGTCGGACTGACAACCTGTTGGTCTGGTACACCTGTCTGTCATCTGACACACCTGAAACACCTGACACACCTGACACACCTGACACACCTGACACACCTGACACACATGACACACCTGACACATCTGACACACCTGTCACATCTGACACACACTGCTCTGATGCTCTGATCCTCACCCGTCACCTGCCACCGCGCCCAGCCGAACTCCTGACGTGCGCCGTGCCCGGAGCCGTGCTCCGGTGCCGTGCCCGGAGCCGTGCCCCGAGCCGTTCCCCGGACGTGTGGCGGCACAGAGGCACCACCAGTCATCACGGCTACCCTTCAGCTCCACCTCCTGTCGGTCTCCTGATACACGTCTGTCCGATCAACACTCAATCAACCTTACAGAGGCTGACTACAGCAGAGGCACCACCAGTCATCACGGCTACCCTTCAGCTCCACCTCCTGTCGGTCTCCTGATACACGTCTGTCCGATCAACACTCAATCAACCTTACAGAGGCTGACTACAGCAGAGGCACCACCAGTCATCACGGCTACCCTTCAGCTCCACCTCCTGTCGGTCACCTGACACACGTCTGTCCGATCAACACTCAATCAACCTTACAGAGGCTGGCTACAGCAGAGGCACACAGACACCACCAGCCATCACGACTACCCTTCAGCTCCACCTCCTGTCGGTCTCCTGTTGACACACGCCTGTCCGATCAACACTCGGTCAGCCGCCAGCACCGCCCCAAGCCGAACCCCTGGCGTTTCCCTGACGGGCGCCGTGTCCCTGACGGGCGCCGTGCTCCCGACGTGCGGCGGCCTTACAGAGGCTGGCTTCCGACCGGCAGATGTCCGGCTATCGGTCCCGCTGCAGCGGGGCGGGGCTGAGTGGACGGGGGGGGGGGAGGGGAGGGGCACTCCACCGCGGTCCCCACTCCCGCACGGTCAACACTCCACTCCCGGCCAGCAGTCCGGGGTGCACCGGGTCAACCGCAGCCGTCAGGGCCAGCGATGGGGACCCGCCAAGGCCGCCAGGCCCTTGGGCAACAGTCCATAGCCTCGTCAGGATGGGTGGTTTCCTATTTAGTTGTCGCACTATTCTCCCACCAACTTTGGGTATGGTCGCTCCAACTTTTGTCATACTTGATAAGCTCCAGATAGCCTTGGTAACAGTGGTACCCTTAGGTCGTATCCTCACAGTTTTGCCGACTGCATTGCGATGTTACTTTTCAGAAATGCACCTACTGATATGATATTTTATCCCTCAAACTTTTTTTTTTGGGGGGGGGGGGAAAGCTCCAGCCATGCTCATCAGCGTACCATAGTCCTTCAGGTCGCCCTGACCTGCGCTTTAACGGTGCTCCAGCGGCTCATCAGCGTACCATAGTCCTTCAGGTCGCTCTGATCTGCACTTTAACGGTGCTCCAGCGGCTCATCAGCGTACCATAGTCCTTCAGGTCGCTCTGACCTGCGCTTTAACGGTGCTCCACCGGCTCATCATACTCCTTTAGGTCGCCCTGACCAGCGCTTTAACGGTGCTCCACCGGCTCATCAGCGTACCGTACTCCTTCAGGTCGCTCTGATCTGCGCTTTAACGGTGCTCCAGCGGCACCGTACCATCGTCTACCGGCACCGTACGACCGGCATTGCTAACAATCAGCAGCCATGCCTCCTTATCACTGACACGAAGCTAGGTCAAACCTGACTCATCAGCCAAATCGCAACATGCGTTTGCCACCGTGCGTTCCCCAAGTTGCTGGCGTTCCGGCCGGCGTTCACGCCACATTCTCTCGGTAGATGGCAGTGGCGTCGCGTGGCGGCTGCGGGTTGACACCACCACAGCGGCACGTGCCTCGTCCCAGCCATGGGGCGGGTCGGGGAGGGGCGGGTGTCTGTCGGGGGTGTCGGACTCTGGCTCAGTGCGGTACAGTGGGACAATGCCGCCTGTTCAGAGTATTTCCGGTGTGGTAGCGCGTGCTGGACCGGTATTGGTCAGACGTGATCGGTCGGGTGACGCCGTCAGTGCTGGGCTGCAGCTGACCGGTAAGGTGTGCGGGCTGGACGCCAGGAGAATTCGCCGGCCCGTCCTGTATTATCTCGTCCCGTCTCGTCTAGTTTCGTCTAGTTCCGTCTAGTTTCGTCTAGTTTCGTCTAGTTTCGTCTAGTTTCGTCTAGTTTCGTTCTAGTTTCACTGTCTAGTTCCGTATCAGTAAGTTATGCATCTCTGGTTTTCTCCAGCTCTTTGTCATTGTCAGTCTCTCGATAACGTTTTTCCCATCTCACTTCATCTCTTCTCATCTCACTTCATCTCTTCCCATCTCACTTAATCTCACTTCATCTCTTCTCATCTCACTTCATCTCTTCTCATCTCACTTCATCTCTTCTCATCTCACTTCATCTCTTCTCATCTCACTTCATCTATTCTCATCTCACTTCATCTCTTCTCATCTCACTTCATCTCTTCTCATCTCACTCCATCTCTTCTAATCTCTCTTCATCTCTTCTCATCTCTTCTCATCTCACTTCATCTCTTCCCATCTCACTTCATCTCTTCTCCTCTCACTTCATCTATTCTCATCTCACTTCATCTCTTCTCATCTCACTTCATCTCTTCTCATCTCACTTCATCTCTTCTCCTCTCACTTCATCTATTCTCATCTCACTTCATCTCTTCCCATCTCACTTCATCTCTTCTCCTCTCACTTCATCTATTCTCATCTCACTTCATCTCTTCTCATCTCACTTCATCTCTTCTCATCTCACTTCATCTCTTCTCATCTCACTTCATCTCTTCTCATCTCACACTTCGGCCGCCGGTTCTTACCACTTCTCTTTTGTGTGTCATTCCTGCTTTTCCTCATTTTATTCCGGGACCCAGTTTTCAATATACCTATGTCATGGTTTCGGCTTATCTTCCATTTTAGTTTTTGATGCAGCTTTTTTAACTTCTTCTTCTTTGTTATTTTTAACTTTTAGTTTTAACTTCAACTTTTAGTCCTGGTGTCGGTATCGCAGTCCCAGTCTCGGTTGCGGTGTCTCGTCTCCCCTCAATACCGTCTTATCACCCACTTTCACGGCTAGGTTACGCCTCAGCACGAGCCACTTGCCAGCGGGTGCTGTGTCATCGCCGCTTGGGTCGCCTTTACCACACCTTTACACGCCTTTGCCACTCGCCTTTACGTCTCGCCTTTACCTCTCGCCTTTGCTATGGGCCGCCGGCCGGGAGACGATCCTCCAAGCGGCGATACCCGCAGGCGACGCCTGCTTCTGAATTGTCGCCTCCACCTTCTCCGCCGCCGCCGCTGTCACCGTCGCCGGCGGCAGCGAGGGAGAAGGATCGATCCCTGTTCGCCCGGAACGCTGCAGGCCACGACACAAACACATGCGCTGAGCCGAACTCAGCTGAACTCGACTGAGCTCGACTGAGTTGGGCTGAGGACTAACCGGCTCCGCCCCGCTTCTGTCCGCCTAAGTGCTCTGTCGTCCAGGTCTTAACAATGTATCGAGCAGTGATTTTCGAGCGTCAGACGGCAGGCAGCCTGTCATTGATGTACTGGCGGCGGCATCTTTAGATCCAATTATGCCCGCGGGATTTGGATCGGATTTGACGGGGTAAAATATCCAATGCCGTGAAACTGCATAATGATCAGCGATACATGGGTATTGTTGTGGATGTGGCGCGATGAAGGATGCCATGCTATTGTGTATACTGTATATACCGTATATACCGTGTATGTGTATTGTATATACAGTACACCATTCTTCAGTGATACTGTGATGCCGTTAATCACGTAATACAGTTTACCACGATACTGTGCCGCTGTAATACCGTTTATCACGATACTGTGCCGCTGTAATACCGTTTATCACGATATTGTGACACTGTAATACCGCCGTACCGAGAATATGAGCCGATTCCGGCCAATTCCAGTACTCCAGTGTCCCAAGGTCGTACGTGATGTTATTTAACCCAGAACGGGCTGATATATTGTGGAGTTTATGTCGGTTGAACGCCTGAAATGGATCGTGAACTCGGCTCTGAGCTTCTTCGTATTTCGGCGACTGATGCATTAAGAATGGTTCAGGATTCAATGATACATTTCCACTAGTGATTGGTTGTGTGCAGTGAGGCGCAAAAACACCCATCACGAAGATTCATTGAACCTCGGCTACCGCCGTCTTCTTTGCTTTTCCCGGAGAAATCGATGGAGAGCAATTACCATTTTCTGTCCGCAGAACCAACTAAAACATGAGTTTTCAACCCTTAGAAAATGCGAGAGATCTCCTGACACTTTCCATTATTTCACTTTTAACATATCAACTCCGATTTTGTAACATTAGGCTGCGACGAAAATACGTCAGAAATACGTCTGTCATGCCGCAGTTATACATGCCCTGTGACAATAATCTGTCTAATGATCAGGCCGCCGTCACTGGCCTGCAGTTCGACATGCTATGTGGCAGCGTAGAAAACTTCTGTCTAAAGACCAGGCCCCATGCCACTAGCCTGTCAGTGACCAATTATCGCGGCATGTGGAGCTCTGTTGAGCATGTTTGCGGCCTGAACCATGCCGGGGCATGATGGGTGTGGCGACTAAGCATATGTTTCAGAGACAGAGACACAGTTCGCTTCCCACACGGATGCATGACTAAAGGCCGACACACACGCCTGGCTAAAGGCCGACACACACGCCTGCCTAAAGGCCGACACACGCCTGCCTAAAGGCCGACACACACGCCTGCCTAAAGGCCGACATACACGCCTGCCTAAAGGCCGACACACACGCCTGCCTAAAGGCCGACACACACACGCCTGCCTAAAGGCCGACACACACGTCTGCCTAAAGGCCGACACACACGCCTGCCTAAAGGCCGTCACACGCCTGCCTAAAGGCCGACACACGCCTGCCTAAAGGCCGACACACACGCCTGCCTAAAGGCCGACACACACGCCTGCCTAAAGACCGACACACACGCCTGCCTAAAGGCTGACACACACGCCTGCCTAAAGGCCGACACACACGCCTGTCTAAAGGCCGACACACACGCCTGCCTAAAGTCCGACGCACGCCTGCCTAAAGGCCGACACACATACGCCTATCTAAAGGCCGACACAAACGCCTGTCAAAAGGCCGACACACACGCACGCCTGCCTAAAGGCCGACACAAACGCCTGGCTAAAGGCCGACACAAACGCCTGCCAAAAGGCCGACACACGTGTCTAAAGGCCGACACACGCCTGCCTGATTGGTGGCTATCGCCGGTGAGCCGGGCGGGCAACCAATCAGGCTCTGGACTGGTCCCGATATTGGTGACGTCATGACGTATTGGTGACGTCATGACCTCCCGCCTGCCGGCTGCAGTCCATTGTCAGCCCGGACCGGGGTAGAGGTGGGTAGAGTGGTAGAGGCGGGTAGAGGCACGTCTGAGGTCGGCGGTGTCGGCGGATGGCGTGTTTCCGGCAGTAGCGCAGTCCTCTCTTGGACAGTACCGCGGGACCTCGGGAGCGGTCCCGGTGATCCCGCCGGCTGGCGGCAGATCAGGTCACGTGATCTGGCACCGGGCCAACAGACGGCCGAGTGACGTCACGGCAGGCCGCCGAGACGCGCTCTGAGAGGTCGTCATGCCGGTCGGAAGGTCGAAACTCTGGCTAGAACACACGGCTGGTACAACTTCAGGTGGCGGGGGACATCGGCTGCCGGTGCTGTGCTTCTCATGCATTTTTAACGGAAAATATTGATTTGATCGATTCAGGCAGTTCGTTAGCGTTACTGATTGGCTAGGTTGCCTGATGGTATCGCTGATTGGCTGAGGTGGTCCTACAGCGATGCTGATTGGTCGATCCAATGATGTAGTTCTGATTGGTCGGGAACCTTAGTGCTGTTGCTGATTGGTGAAAATCAAGGGCGGATCCAGGGGGGGGGGGGGGGGGGGGGGCGAACGGGGCCATGCCCCCAGCCTGTTTAAGGGGGGGGGGGCAAACTATGTTTCCCCCCAAGACGTGAAGTCTAACACATGCTATATATGCATTTTTAGAACGGTACTGGGCATCCCAAAATCGCAGCAGTCAAAATCCAGCTAGCCACAGTCAAAATCTGTAAAATTTCGCGCCGCTTCGCGGCATGACTTAAGTTTCGCAATTGCATATACAAATTTGGAAAATAAATTCCATTTAGTGTCTTGCAGAGGCTCTTCTTGGCGGTAATTGCTGGCCCCAGGGCCACAATCTCTTCATAACATATTAACTTTAAAGCGAGCCACATGTTAAGCTAGTCTGCCCAGTTCCGAAAAATGCGACGCTAACGCAAAGACGCGGACCTCGACAACCGGAAGCTGTTCCAGCGGTGCCCAACTTGCTGGCCCGAAGAGCTAATAGTGGGGACCAGGCCAGGACTATCTCCCCAAGTCATCTCCCCCAGGCTCCTTCAGATCCACAGGGACCATTTATGCGCGGAAATGTCGGTCTGCCTTTTGCTACCTTGAAACAATTTACACCGTTACTAGTTGTTTGTTACAGTTCGGTACATAGGTATGTATACAGACTACAGTTATTATTATCATATGTACTATTGAGCGCAGACTGCCGCCGGTCATCGTGATTTACTATCCGAGGCTAATGTATATGAAAAACTACCTTTATTTCAACATTTTTTATCATTCCGAGATGTGCAACCAGGAAAAGGTGTTACCTGAGGCTTGGCTCCACTCACGGTCTGGTTCTAATATTAAAATTAAAATGTTCACGCCGCTTCGCGGCGTCACATCAGTGGCCATCGTCATAACGAAGCCATCGTCATCGTCTTCGTTTCGTCGTAACGCTGAATTGAATGAATAACATTTTTAGCTTCTTATCCTCTACAAGGATAAGAAGCTAAACATGCCTATGTTTCTGGGTTTTATCAGGCAAACCCGAAAAAATTTCACGCTGCTTCGCGGCGCTAAATAACTAGTACCTACTATAACATGCAAATCCACATTAAAAATGCAAAGACTTAAATACACGCATAACAAATTGGGGTGCATTTTTTTCGTCATTTCAGCCGACCCCTTCACTCAAAAATGATCGGCGACGCCCCTGGGCACAGCTGACAATTGACACAGTTTTGCTCAGTGTAAGGCAATGTCGGAACAATACAAACTGCAAGCTGACATCTTTCCTTTTTCGATATCCCAAAAGGTCAAAAACTTTATTTAAAAAAAAATAGAACTCGTGTGGTTGCAAAATAAAGTGTCCCAAATCCGGGAAGAAATTCAAAATTGGGGGTAGGTAAGGTCTGCTAAAAAACGGTTTGCCCCCCCCCCCAAACGGCCGGCTGGATCCGCCCTTGTGAAAGCTGCCATGCCATTGCTATGTCACAAGTTATACATACCAGTACAACACGACAAACTAAACGTAAATGTGTATTTTGTCCGGAGCATTGTGCCTCAAGCAGAGGTTTGACTCCGATGTCCTGGAGGCTGGCCGTTCCAAGCTTGCTCGCCAGGCATCGCCTGCCTGTCCGTAACTCCGTGACAGCGTTCCCCTCCGCTCACTCAGTGACCCACACTTGCCATGTATGTATATGTTACGGTACGTTTGCGAAATCCGTATAGTTGCAAGCAAACTAGTATAGTTGAAAACGTCCTGGTGGGTCAGTATAGTTGCATATGTACTAGTATAGTTGCGAACGTCCTAGGATGGATGCAACTGTCCTGACCGGTCAGGATAGTTGCATACATACTGGATTGTCCAGTACGTTTGCAACAATACTTGTACAGTTGCAAATGTACTGAAAGATTGGGCACGGCTGATCAGTGAAAACGCTTATTTTTGGCGATTTCCAAACAATGCTTGAAAACAATTATTGTCTTGGGGTGCAATATGGTTCATGATGATATAATATGCTATGATCACGTTACTAGGCAACAGTGACGGTGGTACAGGAGGGGGAGGGGGGGGGGGGGGATTGCCCTTACAAATACTGCCATTTTCACCATTACCAATTCATGCCGTTTGAAATTATTCACGATTTTGTCAAGTTTGGTTTCAAAAACTCGTTTATTTTTATATTGTCCAAAAGTGAAGCCACTGTAGAAGATTATGGCCATGTTATTCAGCCACCTCCTCTGCTTGCAATCAAGAGATCCAGGTTCTGAACCATCTGCCAGCTTCGTAAGAAAGTCCATGATCTCATCGTGATCTGCATCGGAAACGACGCGGAAATTATTGCCCCGTGTACTTTGAAGCCACTCATCCAGCTTCATCACAAAGGTATCACGGGACATATCGAAGAGGAAATCGAAAGCACGTCTCACTGAAAGCCACACTGTCGAAAGTTCCGAAAACTACCTCTCGACTGATCAATCCCATGTGACCACGTCCCGTGTCACCTTCGGTCACGTGACAGCTCGGGGCCACGCTGTTTGTCGCAGCGTGGCCGCGGCCAGACGCCAGGTACGTACATGGCAAAATCGCAAATCTTTCGCAAAATCGCCACAGATCTAGTGTACCTAAGCCGCGTCTCTCAGGGGGTCATGTCCCCTTGCCCCCCCCCTTTCCCGTTGGCTACGTGGGTGTCGGACGCTCACCCAATCTTTTTACGAAGCGCTGTTTAGCACGCGCATTTGATAGAGCTGGACAATGAAGCTCCCCTGTAACTTTTGGACAATATAAAAATAAACGAGTTTTTGGAACCAAACTTTACAAAATCGTCAATAATTGAAAACGGCATGAATTGGTAATGATGAAAAGGGCAGTATTGGTATGGGCAACTCCCCCCCCCCCCCCCACTGTACCACCGTCACTGTTGCCTAGTAACGTGATCATAGCATATTATATCATCATGAACTATATTGCACCCCAAGACAATAATTGTTTTCAAGCATGTTTGGAAATCGCCAAAAATAAGCGTTTTCACCAATCAGCCGTGCCCAATCTTTCAGTACATTTGCAACTGTACTAGTATTGTTGCAAACGTACTGGACAGCCCAGTATGTATGCAACTATCCTGACCGGTCAGGACAGTTGCATCCATCCTAGGACGTTTTTTATACACCGTTTTCAACTATACTAGTACGTATGCAACTATACTAACCCACCAGGACGTTTGCGACAATACTAGTTTGTTTGCAACTATACGGATTTGGAAGATGTTTGCAAAATTTGACTATTTTTGGACTCTTGGACTCATCGGACACTTTTCGGTCAACATTATCATATTGGATCGGACTTTGGATCGGACATGATTTGGAAAATCTCCGAATCTCACACCACTAATATACAGTACCGTGTGTACTGCATGGATTCCGCCGGACGGTGACCCTCGACGGTGATTCGTCACGTATCACGGCGGTCCGTGACGAGTTTGAGCCATGATGACGTGTGTGTCACGCCGTCACGGTCTGTGTGCTGGTGTCGTAACGCCAACGGTCGGTACTCGGCTGGCTTGTTTCTGTGACGCAACAGTCGAAAATTGGGATTATTTGAATAGCGCATGAACAATGGAATGCTTCTGAATTCGTGCCAGGGAAGAGCAGCCCGTACATTTGGTATTCGTTCATAGAAAGCTGTAGGCCTGGACAACTTTCTCTCAATATACAACTTCTGCGTCCTATATTTAAAGCGACAAGTTTCCATTAACCTGCAGCAAGCCAGGATCGTGGGTATGGCATATCGACCACCCAATGATACGATAACAGCTCACCCTGGATGACTTTCAGGACCCACTAACCCATGCCTTGGAAACGGGCAAATCTGTATACCTACTCGGCGATTTATATTTCGACCTGCTTTGGTGAGGTCAACCATGTCACTTGCTCCGGACTCGCTGTGCTATGACCTCCAGCACAGCGAGTCCAAACAGTGTATGCAGCGGTCATACTGTCCGCTGCATACACTGTTTGTACCACATGTACTCCATACATACACTGACTGCTAGCGTATGGTGCGGCCACCGTTTCTGACGAATGGGCCGTGTGGTCCCCCTGCATGGAGCGACACATGCCGCTCGTCACAATCAGAACGCGTCACCAGCCGGCTCCGTGGACGTTGGACGAGGACGTGCGAGACGCACTGCGTGAGCGAGACGAGGCGCGTACTGAGCGCGACAGAAACCCGTGCCCGGCAACCTCCGCCAGGTACCGGGCATGCTGTAATGCGTGCCCGGCAACCTCCGCCAGGTACCGGGCATGCTGTAATGCGTGCCCGGCAACCTCCGCCAGGTACCGGGCATGCTGTAATGCGTGCCCGGCAACCTCCGCCAGGTACCGGGCATGCTGTAATGCAGCCAACAGGGCTATCAGTACAGTACAGCACGCGCGCGTTTATACGAGTCCTCGTATCGCTTCTCCAGGAAGACCACGTGGAAAGACATTCAGACGTTTCATGATTGCGTCTAACAAAACGAGACCTGCGCCAGATGCAACGGAACGCACTGCACACGCCCACTTCGCCGGGGAGGCCGCCCTGCCGCTGCGGCTGCCGTCGCCGTCAGGCAGACGGAGCGCCCGCGCCCCGTGTGTGCAGCGACGCCTACCGGGTAAAGCCGGCAACATTACCGGAACTGAGCCGGACGCTCTCTGATATGAGCACTTCTAAAGCCTCTGGTGAATCGTGGCACTGATGGCATCACACTGTCAGGGCCACGTGTGACGTTTCCGGTTATAGAGCCTCATGTTATGTTATGTTATGTTCCTCATGTTATGTATGTTCCTCATGTATCTGTATCTGTATCTGTATCTGTATGTTCTGCATGTTATCAACTGATCTATTTTGTCTGGGGTAGTGCCGAGCGAGTGGAAATCAGCCACCACTGTATAAATCAAGAAGCTCCGATAACCCACACAATTATAGCCACCTATTTCTATTCTACCGGCCGTTGCGAAGTTGACCGAGCGTGTTATTTACAATAGTTTGATGTCGTATTTGTCCAGCCGCCACACAGTATGTGAGCAAAAACACGGGTTTCGACCTGGACATTCCACGGAGATGGCCACGCTCGATGCGGTGATGCATATCTCGGACAAACTTGACCGTGGGAAAATCGTATCCGTCACGTCACTACTGTTGACACATCTAAAGCTTTTGACAGCGTCGAGCGTGACTACCTTTTGGAGAAGCTCGGATGGTACGGAGTAGACCCTCATTGGTTCCGTGATTGGCTCTCTGATCGGAAACAGCGTGTGCGCGGTGGTAACGAAGTGTTGCCGGTGACTAAGTTTTCGTCAACGGTATTTTAAGGACACTTCCGCCATTCGCTTCGGTGAATCTGTCATTCAACCTTCTGACAATGTGAACATTCTTGGACTTGTGGTCGACAAACATCTCACTTGGGAGCCGAATGTCTCGGCAATCATTAAACGCTGCTATGCTTGTCTGCTTGGTATAGCAAAATTTTCTCGCAAACTTACTGAAACGGTTAAGCAGAAAATCATGCAGGCACTTGCGTTTCCTCACCTGCAGTATTGCATGTCCGTCCGGGGAAGCTGCATCATCATTCAGAAACATCGCATTCAAAAGTAATAAATCACTGTGCCCGATAGTCAAAGAAGTGCGACGGTACGACCACGTGTCTCCAATCCTGCCACTGACGGTACGACCACGTGTCTCCAATCCTGGCGCTGACTGTACGACCATGTGTTGTCTCCAATCCTGGCGCTGACTGTACGACCATGTGTTGTCTCCAATCCTGCCACTGACGGTACGACCACGTGTCTCCAATCCTGCCACTGACGGTACGACCACGTGTCTCCAATCCTGCCACTGACAGTACGACCACGTGTCTCCAATCCTGGCTGATCTGAAGTGACCTAGATGTGACGAGCTGTTGATGGAGCGCGACGTAGCATCCATGTTCAGAATATTAAACACACCAGCGCTCCGGTGACCTTGAAACAGCGTGCTGTATCGCGGCATTGGGCCGGCAGTCGGCACGTGAGAGCCGGGCAACCAAACGACTTCTTCTACAGCTGCCGAAGGTGCCAACTGGATATGCTCGACGCAGTTATAAATTTCGTGCCGTGTCAACTTGGAACGACGACTTCCGAGGTGTACGATGTGCGCTGGTCTGTAAAAATTCCAACTTGCATGCGAAGACTGCGTCCACTGCTGGAACAGTCAAACGCCCATGCCCACATGCGGAACTTTATATACTTTTGGGGTTGTAGCTACAACTGCATCCTCACAAATTACAGCCCCAATTATGGATATTACAACCCCAGCATTGCCAGTAAATGTATACCTAAGTAAATAAATACTCTGAACGGTACGCAAAATCACCAAAGGATTTTTCAATAACAATCATAACAAAACATTGAATAAATACATGAACACAGAAAAGGAAAAAAAAATTATAATGTTAGTAAAGTTTGTCATAAAATAACATTTAAAATCCAACAATAGGTACAACATATTATCCCAAAATTATTGATAAATAATATGTAGGTACCGAGGGGCGTAGGATCATATTCAGATGGGTCATGTCATTCACACTAAAGAACAACACTACTTATTGACAAACAGGTAACTTTTTCAATTTCAGACACACACGAAATGGCGATCTAGATGTTTACTTAAAAAATATGAGCAAAGCAAGATTGAGTGTGGCATATTTCACATTGGGCTTAGTTCTGGATAAAGGTCACACATTAGAATGCACCCTTACCGCTTACGTTGGCCAAAGGCCAAAGGTGAGTGAGACAATTTGAGTTTAAATATGTTGGCGAAATTGACACTTAATGAAAAACTTGACCAATATTATAAATATTGCCGTGTCTGAAAGCATGCCAATCATCCTAAGCTGGAAAAGAGCAGAAATAATCATAGACCTAAATACAATAAGTTTAAAATAAGGATTATCACAACCTTCAATTTTTAGCCAGACAAAATTATTTTCACAAGATAACCTGGTCATGGTGTTGAAAAGTAGAGGGCCACATCAGTAAAAGTTATTTTAAAAGAAAATAGCATAATCCAACATCAATCAAACCAAAACGTATGCAAAAACAGCAGAAATATTGAAAAGCTATATCCGCACAATGTCAATGCGACGGACAAGATAAATGCGCATATTTGGGCATAGCTGCGTTATATTCGTCTCTTTTATTATTACTCAAATAATGCTATTTGGTTCTCACGTAATGTTTGCCTTGTGGGAAATATGTTATATGTATTTTTATATCTCAGCTGTAATATATAAAAGGACCGGACCTGGACCATTCGCATCACCTGACATTTTAAGTTCGAGAGACTATTTTTATGGCAGACGTTCGCGTCCTAAGAAACGACTTTTACTAGGAATAAATAAATCATATTTTGCCCCAAAAATGAAGATTTGGTGTCGAGGCGAACCTCCGATTTCATGTTGATGAATTTTTCAATTTTTCCGAACCTAAAATATATAATATAATATATATAATATATATATAAAAAAAAATGTATCGATGTCAAGGGCTTATCAGTCCCAGGTTCCGGGAACACGTTGCCCGTTTGCCCCCCCCCCCCCCTCCTTGGCGACACCTATGCGCCACTGCAAACATCAAACGCAGAACAAGTCTGCATAACCAGATTGTTCTGTTCTTTTATTGACGCCTGTTACAGGGACAAGGGTTACAGGACTTTTGGGTAAGGATTTTTGTTGAAATCATTCATTTTGTTGAGCAAGGGAAATTTGATAAGAGTAAAAGGTACCCGAAGTCCAAAGACGAAAAAAGCTCAAATCCGCAAACAAATGCATAAGAGGACCTTCTTACAAAGATTTTAAAAAAATCGAAGAAGTTTGGCAATTGAGATGAGGTATAAGGGGCAAGGAAAAACGACGGCACTTCGCGCCGCCGTTTTTCGTTTTTCGTCATCTCTGAAAAACCTTGCGGATGTGCAAACCATAGGCGTAGGAACGGGGGGGGGGGGGGCAGGGGCGGTGGAAGAGGGGGCAGGGAGAGCAGCTGCCCCCGCTCAAGAAGTTTGGGAGCAAATATATGGTTTTGCCCCTCCCCTTCCATAAATTTGCAATGAGGGGCCCTCTTGAAATATTTATTTGTATTTTGACCGATAAAAGAATTTGACCGAGGGCCCTCAAGGTGCCCTCGAACAGCCTGAGGGGACCCTCGGTCGGTCGTCGCCGTTCTCAGTGAGCTCTCGGTCAGCCAGAAGGGGCCCTCAGTCGGCCTGAGGGGACCCTCGGTCAGTCAGAAGGGACCCTCAGTCTGCCTGAGGGGCCCTCGGTCAGCCAGAAGGGGCCATCAGTCGGCCTGAGGGGACCTTCGGTGGACCTGAGGAAGCCTTCGGTCGGTCTGAGGGCCCTTGATCGGCCTGAGTGGCCTTCGGTCGGCTCGAGGACGATGGGTCTTCGATCGGCCCGAGGGTGAACTCGGTCGCCAATTTACATCTCCCCCTGCTCAATAACAGGCGAAGGGGCCCTCAGTTCTTCAAAGGGTCCCTGACGCTTCAGAGGCCCTGGAGATTGCTTTGCCCCTTGCTCTCAGTCAGCCTTAGGAGGGAGGGGGAGGGCTCATTTGGCCTGAGATGGCCCTCAGCCGGCTCGTGGGAGCCCTCAGTCGGCCTGAGGGTCCCTCAGTTTGCCTGAGAGGAGCCCTCGGTTGGCCGGAGGGGACACTCACTTGGCTTGAGTGGGCCCTCAGTCGGCTTGAAGGGACCTGCGCAGTCGAATTCAGTCGGCCTCAGTCGGCTTCAGATGACCCTCAGCCGGCCTGGGGGCCCTCAGTCGGCCTGAGGGTCCCTCAGTTTGCCTGAGAGGAGCCCTCGGTTGGCCGGAGGGGGCACTCAGTCGGCCTGAGATGGCCCTCAGTCGGTCTGAGGGCCCTTGGTCGTCCTAGAATAGCCCTCGGATGGCCCGAGGGGCCTTCAGTCAGCCTGATGGGGCATTCGGTCTAAGGGGCCCTTAGCAGACTTGTAACGACTCATTTTGTTTTAGTCGATTCAAGTCTGACTGACTCGACTCTTGACTCAAGTGGTTAAAAAAAATGAGTTGACTCGACTCTAGACTCAAGTACTGCTTTTAAAAATTGAATCGACTCGACTTTTGACTCATGAACAATGAGTCGACTCAATTTGACTCATCATTATAAGTTGAATGCTTACTTGATGTTGACCGGCGGGGGGGGGGGGGGGGGGGGGGAGTCGAGTGTTAGAAGAATCGCATTTTATCTAGTGTAAGCTGGTTTGCTGCACGATAATATAGCTCAACGAAGCCACCCTATGCAAAATGTATTTGCAGTTGTGTTTGTCTCGCCTTGGGGAACATTTTGCTAGCTCAAATTTGTTTCGCTTTTGTTTAGTTTCCTCATCAACCTTAAAGTAAGTGATGCTTTTAAAATAAATGTTCATTCTAAGATGTTAAGCTATTTTCAATTTTGCACATATTTCGTTTTTACTTAGTCACTTGTACTACCCCCCCCCCCCCCCCCGGTCGCCGACTCAATTACAACTCCAACGAAAAACAAAAAGTTCCGCCTCTGCCCATGCCCCCGCCTCTGCACATGCCCATGCCTAACGCATGCCATGTTTTCCACCGACACTGGTCTAATTTCCACCGACAATGGTCTCATATGTTTACCGTACGATCTATTATGTACTAACCTACTGCGATTTTTTTCTCTCTCGTGACCTGAAAAGCCACACTGTGGAGGTCATAAGGATACCTGATGATGATAGATT
This sequence comes from Chirona hameri, assembly GCA_036785665.1. Lineage (NCBI taxonomy): Eukaryota > Metazoa > Arthropoda > Thecostraca > Balanomorpha > Balanidae > Chirona > Chirona hameri. Next base: position 32,156 of record JAXIVJ010007607.1, read on the forward strand.
TTGCCATCATAAGTCGTTTGTGTACCACCCACCGCCATCGGCCTGGCCTGCTCTGACGTCAGAGGTCGGACAGAGGCCGTTCGTGACGTCATGGATCAGACTAAGGCTGGTGGTGGTGGGTTATATAACCTTCAGAGTCCAGTGATCACGCCGGAACCGATGTCTATTCGTCTCGTTCGCCGCGCTCCACCGCTCCTGCCATCGGCGGCGGAGCAAATGGTGTGTGGTGGCACGTAGTGGCGCCAGTTTTAGAGATATTTGTCCAATGTCCGACCGATGTCCAAGACCATGTTCAGCTGTCCGTCCGAAACTGTCCGAAAATCATTGTTGTCCGAAATTTGTCCGAAAGCAGAAAGAAGTGTTTGCTATAAAAATGAATTACCTGTGGCGCACTTTCTGTTTTAATACAAACAGTAACTAAGTGATTTTCGCGACAAGCCATCCTTGGGCATTGGATGTCCGAAAATGTCCAAAGAAATATGCTTATGTCCGTCCAAAAACCGAATCGGTCTCCGGACAAATTCGGAATTCGGAAAATGATTGTACCGATTGGTACCACTAGGTGGCAGCTGGCCGTGCTCGACCGCTCCTGCCATCGGCGGCGGGACAAATGGTGTGTGGTGGCAAGTACTCTGTGTGGTGGCAGCCGCCCGGGCTCCACCGCTCGGGCTCCACCGCTCCTGCCATCGGCGGCGGGGAAAATGGTGTGTGGTGGCAGCCGCCCGGGCTCCGACTGCGAGCGAGTGGTGTACTGCGGTACAGTGTGGCCTCCAGGCGGCGGCTGGGCGGCCGGCGGCCTCCACGGCGGATGGCTTGTGTGACTGAATGCGGACTATTATTATGTATATGTTGGGTGCAATTTTAACATTTGTATGCAGACTTTATAGCCCACAAAACATAGAATACTGGGAAGTGTTGTCGGATTCTAAAAAGGCCCACTGGCGTGTCTTTGACACTGTGGGTTCAAAAGAGGCAATTCCAACATGAACGATGATATATTACACTGCAGTATACGTTCTGCATTTATCCACGTTTCTCTCATCCACAGTTATTTGCCCTTGTAGGTTGTATGTCTCCATCAATTCGAACACCCAACACGCGCCCGGCGTGCAAAGGCGACCAATCCTGTCGACTTTGTTGACCCGAATCAATACACGGCTCCGGCGGTGGTGTAGTGTTGATGTAACCTACTCTCGGAGGGTCGGGAATCAACCGACACAATTCGGTTTGGTGGTTAAGTCCGAGAAAGTCTGGTTTAATTTCAAATGCTTCTCAGATTTCACTTCCTTGTGCATTAAAATTGATTTTTATTAGAAAAAAATTGTGTCGTTAAAATTGCTTATATTTTACTTAAATCCGTAAACTTTGTTCAATTTTCGTCTGATTTCAGCCGGTTTGGAGGCTGTTGTGGCCTCGATGGTCCGCTTGCATCCGCTGTTGTATTGTTGTGTAGTATATAACAACTAACCATGATATAGTTTCACAATATTTACGTTTAACCAATCATGGCAGTTGTCACAATAAATAATAATTTAAAATGCCATGCAGCGAACGTTAACCCGGTAGACAAATTAACCCGGCAGTCACTGTGGTATATTCTGTAACACGAATCACTGGGGGGGTTAGCCCCTCCCCCTGGTATCTTCAGAACCAATTATCGCAGCGGGACGCACACGGCGGCATTCGAAAGCGCTCAATGAGATAAACTTAACGCACACTTAAAAATTTCAAATTAAGGTCACATGTCAGGTCACGGTCAAGTCAAACGTCAAAATAAAAGTATTTGAGTTTATGGACATTACTTGCCATCCATGGCCTTCGATTGCGCCTATAATCACCCAAAGTGTTGTCAAAGGTATGATACATATCCCACATGAGCTAAAGTGAGATTGTTGGAAAAGATCAAGGTCAAGGTCAGATCACAAAAGGTCACTACACACAACATATCTACAAAAGTCATGCAGCATATGTTTTATGGATGCTTTTACGCGTATAATTCGATAGTGATAGTCATTTTACCACCTGACTTCATTTACGTGAAGTTAGTGTCAAGTTCAGGTCATGTTCAGGTCACTGAAGGTCAAAATTCGAAATTGATAAATCGAAATGAAAAAAAAAACATGTTTCTATATCAGTTGTATCTAAAAATTATAGTGCTGGCATTTATTTGTCTGTATCTGGTCAATATAAGCCAACAAACGCAATTTCAAAATATGACATGATTTACCCATACCTTATATGCAGTCAGTCAAAAAGATGATATAATTTTGAAATTTGGTATGTTAGTTGCCCATATGTCGTTATCTGACATATTTTCCGTTTTTTAATATCTTTGAAAAATTTGATTTTGTGATCATTTTTTTAAAAAATAACTTTTTGATTTTTTGGGTGGTGAAATTTTTTTTTTCTCGAGATGGCTGGTTTGTAGCCCTTGCAATTTTCTACCTTTTAACGTTTTTTTAAAATTTCATTTTGCTTCAAATGTGGCATTTGTACGGCCTGGCAAAGTTTAGCTGATTTTTGTGTCAAAATCGTGAAGTCACTAAATTCACTATATCTTGAGAGAAAAAATTCTGACGAAATTGCTTCATTTTTGCACAAAAGGTGTAAAAATGATGCCCGGAAAGGTACTGAAAGTTTGGCGTTGATGTCTGCATTAGTTGTTGAGATATTCCTAATACTCCTAAGGTGAGGGGGGGGGGGATAACCCACCCCCAGGGACTCGCGGGTTAAAGGGATATTGCCACCTCCGGAGGATTTCTAAAAAGCAACTTAGATGAATGGTGGAGTTCAACAATCGTGTATGCTCAAGCTCAAACTTGCTCCTGCAGCACCTAAAGCAGGGTATCGGCATTGTTTTTTTCTGACTCCAAAACGTTGGTCCCAGCTGTGCTCGGTACTAGATTCATGATGGCCGCTCTCATCCAGTTTGGCTGTGAAATTGGCGCCCGCCCAAAGCCGAAACGTACGAATTCGCCGAGACTTGACCTTGCAAAGTCTATCTGTGTTAGAAGGTATTGGTCACAAATCTGCTACGGCCCCAAAGTCGAGCCATAGCTGTTTTATTCATGTTTTATTATGAAAGAGGCTATGGTTGTTGAAAATATAATTAACTGTATACGCATTTTAACTTTAAAGTGCACTGACGGAATGGTGATGTTGAGTTTGCAATATTCAAAAGCAAATCGTAGTCCGCAAAGAAGTGATTCTAAATAGTGATGAGGCGACTCCAATTTTACGAATGTGTGCCAATCATGAATGGTGCAAATGTATTTTTTGATCTAATGGGGGGAGTTTCGGGAACCAAATTTTGCAGGTGAAAGACACGCTTACTCTACCAATACACACCAAAAACTCCACATTGGCCTGCGAGGTGGCAATATCTCTTTAAAGCGGTAATTTGCCATTCTTCCGTTCCGCTATTGGCTGGCATGGTCTACAGAGCAAAGCGCACAGCATATGGATCAGGCGTTTTCACTTGATACATCTATGGACTGGAATAGAAACTACTAAGCTATGCGGCACAGCATGCATCAGGCGTTTCCCCTAGAGACATCTATAGGCTGGAATAGGAACTACTAAGTGATGCGGCACAGCATGCATCAGGCGTTTCCCCTAGTGACATCTATGGGCTGGAATAAGAAGTGTATTGAGCATGCGGCACAGCATGCATCAGGCGTTTTCCCCTAGAGACATGGGCCAGAACAAGGTTCATATAGATAAGGTTAGGGTGGGTAATTAGTCACGTGATCAAAATGGGCATCTAAATCGAATAAGAACACCTCAAGGCCAGTAACACACTATATGCCCGTAACTGAAATGAAACACATTATTTGATAATTTCAGCATTTCAGTCTTAAGAATATATATATATATATATATATATATATATATATATATATATATATATATATATATATATATATATATATATATGTATATATATATATATATATATATATATATATATATATATATATATATATATATATATATATATATATATATATATATATATATATATATATATATATATATATATATATCAATCCATAACTGATCGTATTTAGATAAATGAAGAAGAATAATGAAACAGCATGTCATGACAAATCAAATATTGCGCCAGTTTAGCGCCAAGTTATATATAGCGCCAGTTTTGCACAGCTGGATAAGGGCCGCGTTCGATCTGTGGTCAGCACGTTTAATCAGCACCAATCACGGACCAGTAGTCTGCCTACGTCGCGTCACATGACCGCAAAGGTAGGCAGAATACTGGGCCGTGATTGGTGCTGACAAACGTGCTGACGACAGATCGAACGCGGCCAAGGTTAGCCGTATATGTTGAGGCTCCCAGCGCCCCATCAAAAGCCGCAGAAATAATATAAAACTATCATAATATATATATACTGTTTGGACTCAATAGATAGCTCATCTTATTCTTCTTAGCGTGAAATAGAACGAAACTGGAATCCCAGCATGAAAATAATGAAAATATGCTATTTCCGCGACCATAAAAAAATCGTCGTATCCGTTGCGTGTTAACTCGAAAGAAGAAAACAATGTAAACATCCCATGCCGAAATGGCAGTTACGTGATTTCCCACACGGCTAGAATAGGAACTGCAGAGCTACGCGGCACATCATATATCAGACATTTCCACTAGACATCTATGGGCTGGAATAGAACCTGATGTGCTATTCGGCACAGCAGCAGACGTAATGCTTGTGAACTTAGGAGGTACCGTAAAATGTGGTGAATTGGAAGCACATCGTGCAACAAACGCGTGTTTTGAGGAACAGTGTGTCGAATTTCCCGAAGTGAAACGTTAAACTATCAGGACCTGACAGCAGCCTTTGAATTTGGGCCATTTTCTGGACTTTTTGGGTCCAAAGAATTTTGCTCTCTTCATATTTGTTCAGGAAATTTGCTCTCTTTTCGCCTGATCTTGCTGACATTGTAGTTAAAATATAATTCAGTTTTCCTCACAAGGATTTCATATCTATTACAAATCAGGATTTTTTACTTTCCAAGTAAAATAATTAAAACAAAAAGGAAAATATGAATTTGCCTGACAATACAATTTTACTCTCCACCTATGGATTTTTATTCTCCGAGACCAGGTCATGAAATGAAAAATCCAACACTGCCTGACAGCATGAAAGTTCATCTCCCTCAATGAAACTTCTGTATTGTTGTACCTCCATCTCAATGTACCCAGTTATGTAACGACAGTTATGTTCCCTCTGAGCGTCTCAGTCAATGAAAGTTCTTTACCTACTGTGCGTCTCATTCAATTTTCATATTGAACTGCATTGCAAGTTATACAGATATCACCACTCTCCATTAATTAGCTAATATCCAACACGCTTCTGAATTCCGATGTCTCACAGCGACCAATTCCATGTCTAATTTTAATCCGAATTAATGCCGGGCTGCGGCGGTGTCAGTGCTGGTGTGACCTGCACGCGATCGCCGACTATCCCAGCGACTGACCGGGACTTCCCCGCCCCTCCCTGTCGCACCCCAGCTCCGCCCATCCGCCCCCCCCCCCTCCTCCCACCACCGTCACCACCAATCGCAGACGTCAGCGACGGCGCAGACGGCGCCAGTTGCAATACCGTGCCCGGGGGCAGTTCCGTCGGCTGCCACCCGGCACCGCGCGACTGTCAAGGTGAAACGTGTCCGACATTGATCGTTCCGCGTCTGTAGCCCGAGGCGCTGACCTGACCTTGACGTCTGCCGACAGGCGGCGCGGCGGCGGCGAGCGGCGGCGCGGCGGCGACGAGCAGCGGCGCGGAGTCGCCCTCCCGTCTTCCATCCGTTCGACGCCTTCCGGGCGTCTGGGTGGTGGGTTTTGGCCGGCGGCGTTTGTTTGAAGCTGGCCGTTCCCGCCCCGTAGTGGAGAGAAGAAGAGGAGAGGAAAGGAGTTGGCCAGTAACTAGCGGTAGATAACGGTGTCGTGAGACGACGCGAGACATCACGAGACATCACGAGGGAAAGCAAAGTGAAGCGAGGCGAGACTGCCGCCTGCTGGCAGGCCGGCGGTCCTGTGCTGGCGTCGTGCGCCAGCGACTATGTGACCTGTGCGCGGCGGTGACCTGTGACCTGTGACCTGTGCGCGGTGACCTGCCGCGCCCCGCGGGGGCAGGCGACTCCCGTTACTCGGCTGTGAGTGGACGCAGACAGAGAGAGTGCGCTGGTGATCCCGCCCGCTCGCACCGCTGCTTCGCACCGAATGACGTCATCAGCGTACCGGTGACGTCACACCAGCAGGAGTGGTGACGTCACACGGCGTCATCCAGCACTCCGTCAGTCGTCATGTCCAGCGGACTCATCCAGACCCTGACCGAGGTGAGATGTGTAAACTGATGCGGGAAGGATGTGTCGATCAGATATCCCTGACGCTAATGCGAAGTTCTTATCTTTGTTGGAGTGGAAATAAGCTCAGAAATGTTGTATAATCTAGAACTGTGTGCCATTTTCTGGATTTCATATTCAATCTAGAATTGTGAGATACCAGCGCGGTTCGCTGAGCGGTGCGGTCGCCGGGAGACGGTTGACGGTTGACGGACGGTCGCCGGGAGACGGTTGACGAGGATGCGAAATGGTTCTCGGTTGGAATAGGAATACAAATTATCTAGAAAGCGTTATATCTTCTAGAGCGACTTGGCGTTTAAAGTATATTAAAGGGAAATATTCACATTTGTCCACAAAAATGGAGTTATTACTTGAAATCGATAGACAAGACCAAATTATATTGTAAATTGATCACATTTTGCATATAAACATTCCTACCGAAAGATATTTCAAGTTATAGTTGATAAGCGATACACGCTTATATCGGGCGGTACTCAACAAGTACTCGGAAACGAATTCAGTAAATTAGCCTCCCTACACATTGTTATTTATCATGAAGGTATGCAACATGTTTCCTGCACTCTATCTTTTGCGAATATGTGCCAAACTTGTATGCATAATCAACAACCATTTGACAACAGTGCATTGCAATGGGCAGTTTAGCTTGGCCCCGACGGCGACCTATTTAGTGTATGCGATTTGTTGAGAAACGAGAGGTATTCAACGTTAAACACATTGATACAAAAGCGATATGTCGCGTTTCGTTAGTGGAGGTAAAACACCGATCATGAACTCCGAAAGAAGTATATGTACTTGCTTTTTAATTTGTCCAAACTTCCAACTTTGAATTAGGAAATAATTTTATTTAATTCTTAAATTTAGATCACATCATTGTTATACCATAACGGAAGCCTGATAAATTGTTGCTAAAACAAATCAAAAGGAAAAGGTGAATATTTCCCTTTAACCGTTGGCACTAAATAGCAGTTATGTTGCCTTTGATTATGAGGTATTGCTTATTTAAATATTTCATTTGTGTATAAAGGTTGTCACTATGTCGCGATGTGCGAGTACTAATCCATTAGCATTTTTTCTTCTTCCCGGGGGTGTCAATAGTTGCATTGATATGGGTCCATATATGTGACCTTGTTATTGGTGTGGTGCATTGCAGTCCTTAACCCTCGCCAGTGCAGGGGGGGGGGGGGGGGGGGGAGGGGGCACCCCCTCGGTTTTTCGGGAATAACTCGCGTAAATATCAACCGATTGCGATGAAACTTTCAGTACCCTACTTTTGAATCATTTGACACATATTCTGAAATTGTTAACTTTAACTCCCATGACCCGTGGGCTATGTATGACCTGTTTGTCATGGTCATGTCAGGCGCAACTGGCGTCCCGTAGTATTGGTCCTTGTAACTTGTGCAGTTTCCGAGTGTTTGTTGTTCAGGAGCATATGCACATGTGTTTCCAGGTGACAGTTGTGGTTTCCACTGATATTGTGACCTCGATTGCCTTTTCAGAGGTCAACCGTGGTCACTGGCCTCCGATGACCTCAGATGACTTTTGTTGGCCTAAGGCAGTTTCTAGGACATTTTGTGATGCTGATTTCAAATATGGGATCCATTTTACATAATTATATGTTCCACTGGGGTTATGCGCTTCAACAGGTCAACCAAGGTCACTGACCTCAGATGACCTGACATGACCTTTTTGGAATTTGGCAGTTTCTATGACATTTTGTGACCATGATTTCAAGTTTCGCATTCATTAAGCATAATTATATGCTCATTCACGATTCTAGCTCGATTAAATTCAATTTATACGCATTTACAATTTGGATGACTGGGGTTATTGACATGACCTCGAGGTCACAGGATGACCCAGGACCTTAAAATCAGATGTCAATGGCTTCCTCTCGTCACAAGCAACACGCTCGTTTTTTAATCGAAGCTCTAGCTCAATTAGGGGCGAAACGCCGGGGGCTGTATCCCCCCCCCCCCCCCCCTGTACGGTCACGCAGTGATCGGACGCTGCACGGGCGAGGGTTAAGTCAATGTTCTGTTATAAAGGCAGTGTGATTGGTTGACTGTTGGTGATACGTTTATGACTGTGACCTTTTTCCGTGACTTCGAGGTGTATCAAATTTGACGTCCTTTCCTGTAATGTCTGACATCAGAGCGGCCTCTATATTTTAAATGTCACGCTTTGTCCTGAATATTGCAAGATAGCGCCAACACGTCAACCTGACCACTTATTCAATAGCCAAGGAAGAGAAATCCGATTTCTCTAATCCCCCGATCCTTCAAATCTTCTACACTCTTTCATATTACGCCACCTAAACGCTTTGAAGTGACACTTTATCATCATGGCGGTTCATCACGCAAATCCCCGCGGACTTGTCAGCGAAGAGCTCAACGACACCGACACACACGAATGCAGACATTATCATCACGCAAATCCCCGCGGACTTGTCAGCGAAGAGCTCAACGACACCGACTCACACGACTGCAGACATTATCATCACGCAAATCCCCGCGGACTTGTCAGCGAAGAGCTCAACGACACCGACTCACACGAATGCAGACATTATCATCACGCAAATCCCCGCGGACTTGTCAGCGAAGAGCTCAACGACACCGACACACACGAATGCAGACATTATCATCACGCGAATCCCCGCGGACTTGTCAGCGAAGAGCTCAACGACACCGACACACACGAATGCAGACATTATCATCACGCAAATCCCCGCGGACTTGTCAGCGAAGAGCTCAACGACACCGACACACACGAATGCAGACATTATCATCACGCAAATCCCCGCGGACTTGTCAGCGAAGAGCTCAACGACACCGACACACACGAATGCAGACATTATCATCACGCAAATCCCCGCGGACTTGTCAGCGAAGAGCTCAACGACACCGACTCACACGAATGCAGACATTATCATCACGCAAATCCCCGCGGACTTGTCAGCGAAGAGCTCAACGACACCGACACACACGAATGCAGACATTATCATCACGCAAATCCCCGCGGACTTGTCAGCGAAGAGCTCAACGACACCGACACACACGAATGCAGACATTATCATCACGCACACGACCTGAGGGCGGCTCTGGCAGGATGGACCTTCACGGCGGCCAGGTCCACCATGTCCATGAGATTGGAAACGGCCTGGAAATAGCCTGTAGCCGTCGCGCCGCTGGTTCGTTCATCGATTGGGCGCATTGATCGGAACGTGCATATCGCCAGACTGGCCGGGCGCGGAACGGCCTCTCTATGCGGTCCGCGGAATTTACCGCCAGCCGATATTGTTAGTGCGCCGGACAATATTAGTCGGCTTAACGTAACGTTAAATATCTACCTGGCTCATTGCCAGTTAACTTTTGCACCCCCGGCCATAGCATACCGGCTAGCTGGAAAGGATTTTTGTAAAGTATCGTTGAGGCACGCAATATCCCATCAGTATGGCCGTCAGAAACCGAACAGGGTTCAACGGCGACGCCACTGGCGATCGCCTGACCCAGGTGGACTGCTGGTGTTACGATTACGACGATTACGACGATTACGACGATTACGACGATTACGACGATTACGACGATTACGACTATGCCAACCCACGTCATCTGACGTAGGTACGTCATGTGACGTCCTCCGGTGTCATTTTGTCTGACGTTATCTGACGCGATGCCTCGGCACAGGGTGTCGGTGATGTCTAACGTCATCGTGTCGTCCTGTCCTGACCTGACCTGACCTGACCTGACCTGACCTGACCTGTCCTGACCTGACCTGTCCTGACCTGACCTGTCCTGACCTGACCTGACCTGACCTGACCTGACCTGACCTGTCCTGTCCTGACCTGACCTGTCCTGACCTGACCTGACCTGTCCTGACCTGACCTGTCCTGACCTGACCTGACCTGACCTGTCCTGACCTGTCCTGACCTGTCCTGACCTGACCTGTCCTGACCTGACCTGACCTGACCTGACCTGACCTGACCTGACCTGACCTGACCTGACCTGACCTGTCCTGACCTGACCTGTCCTGACCTGTCCTGTCCTGACCTGACCTGTCCTGACCTGACCTGACCTGACCTGTCCTGACCTGACCTGACCTGACCTGTCCTGACCTGACCTGACCTGACCTGTCCTGACCTGACCTGACCTGTCCTGACCTGACCTGACCTCTCCTGACCTGTCCTGACCTGACCTGACCTGATCTGACCTGACCTGACCTGTCCTGACCTGTCCTGTCCTGTCCTGTCCTGTCCTGACCTGACTTTACCTGACCTGACCTAACCTGACCTGACATATCCTGACCTGACCTGACCTGACCTGACCTGACCTGTCCTGTCCTGTCCTGTCCTGACCTGACTTTACCTGACCTGACCTAACCTGACCTATCCTGACCTGACCTGACCTGACCTGACCTGACCTGTCCTGACCTGACCTGTCCTGACCTGTTCTGACCTGACCTGTCCTGACCTGACCTGTCCTGACCTGTCCTGTCCTGTCCTGTCCTGACCTGACTTTACCTGACCTGACCTAACCTGACCTGACCTATCCTGACCTGACCTGACCTGACCTGACCTGACCTGACCTGACCTGACCTGACCTGACCTGACCTGACCAGACCTGTCCTGACCTGACCTGTCCTGACCTGTCCTGACCTGTGCTGTCCTGACCTGTGCTGTCCTGACCTGCCCTGACCTGACCTGACCTGACCTGACCTGACCTGACCTGACCTGACCTGACCTAACTTGACCTGTCCTGTCCTGACCTGACATGACATGACCTGTCCTGTCCTGACCTGTCCTGTCCTGTCCTGACCTGACCTGTCCTGTCCTGTCCTGTCTTGTCCTGTCCTGACCTGACCTGACCTGACCTGTCCTGTCCTAACCTGATCTGACCTGACCTGACCTGACCTGACCTGACCTGACCTGTCCTAACCTGTCCTGACCTGACCTGACCTGTCGTCGTCAGTAGGGATCACGATCGCCTTGGGCTGACAGTCGATATGACAGTCATCACCTGTCACATGTTCGTCCTGTCACTCTCCTGGACGTGCCGTGACGTGACGTGACGTGCCGTGCCGTGACGTGCCGTGACGTGCCGTGACGTGCCGTGACGTGCCGTGACGTTGTGTTACGTCACGTTGCGTGACGGCGTGCGTGACGGCTGTCGGAGCAGAGGGACAGATGACAGATGCGGCGGACGGCTGGAATTCCTCTCTCCGTGTCTTTGTTTTATCAGATGGCTGAGCAATGCTCGTTGCCGGCCGCCGGACGCAGGCACGACATGGCGGCACAGCTTCCGCTGTCGATAAGGACGTTAATCGCAGTGGTGTCCTGCTGCGCAGTCACCTCTCTCGTCGCCGTCTCCGGTGGTGGTGGTGGTTACGTCTGTTTGCCTTTGTTTCTCCGGGAGTGACTTTTCTTGTCGCCGTCTCCCGGTAGTGGTAGTGATTATGCTCGTTTGTCTTTACATGGTGGGGAACGGGTCGCCTCCAGGTGCCATGGGTTAGTGCCTGGACTCTCTGCGCTAAAGACAGGAGTGCCAATGTTTGGGCGCTCTTAATTAATTAAAATAATAATTCAGATTGTACAGCTTCCACTCGGCGGGTGCCATTCTTCTAGTCATTTCACACTATGGCCGAAAGCTACGCACATTTTGGAGGGTGCTGCGCAGTTCAGGCTACTGCATACATGGAGTGGGGGCGGGGGATGGTTCAGAGCTGGTCTGGGGCTCTCCTGGTCCGGATGTGAACCCGAGATCGTCTGCGCAGGAGATGGTTCAGAGCGGGTCTGGGGCTCTCCTCTCCTGGTAGGGATGTGAACCCGAGATCGTCTGCGCAGGAGATGGTTCAGAGCGGGTCTGGGGCTCTCCTCTCCTGGTAGGGATGTGAACCCGAGATCGTCTGCGCAGGGGATGGTTCAGAGCGGGTCTGGGGCTCTCCTCTCCTGGTCCGGATGTGAACCCGAGATCGTCTGCGCAGGGGATGGTTCAGAGCGGGTCTGGGGCTCTCCTCTCCTGGTCGGGATGTGAACCCGAGATCGTCTGCGCAGGGGATGGTTCAGAGCGGGTCTGGGGCTCTCCTCTCCTGGTCCGGATGTGAACCCGAGATCGTCTGCGCAGGGGATGGTTCAGAGCGGGTCTGGGGCTCTCCTCTCCTGGTCGGGATGTGAACCCGAGATCGTCTGCACAGGGGATGGTTCAGAGCGGGTCTGGGGCTCTCCTCTCCTGGTCCGGATGTGAACCCGAGATCGTCTGCGCAGGGGATGGTTCAGAGCGGGTCTGGGGCTCTCCTCTCCTGGTCGGGATGTGAACCCGAGATCGTCTGCGCAGGGGATGGTTCAGAGCGGGTTTGGGGCTCTCCTCTCCTGGTCCGGATGTGAACCCGAGATCGTCTGCGCAGGGGATGGTTCAGAGCGGGTCTGGGGCTCTCCTCTCCTGGTCCGGATGTGAACCCGAGATCGTCTGCGCAGGGGATGGTTCAGAGCGGGTCTGGGGCTCTCCTCTCCTGGTCGGGATGTGAACCCGAGATCGTCTGCGCAGGGGATGGTTCAGAGCTGGTCTGGGGTGCTCCTGGTCGGGATGTGAACCCGAGATCGTCTGCGCAGGGGATGGTTCAGAGCTGGTCTGGGGTGCTCCTGGTCGGGATGTGAACCCGAGATCGTCTGCGCAGGGGATGGTTCAGAGCTGGTCTGGGGTGCTCCTGGTCGGGATGTGAACCCGAGATCGTCTGCGCAGGGGATGGTTCAGAGCTGGTCTGGGGTGCTCCTGGTCGGGATGTGAACCCGAGATCGTCTGCGCAGGGGATGGTTCAGAGCGGGTCTGGGGCTCTCCTCTCCTGGTCGGGATGTGAACCCGAGATCGTCTGCGCAGGGGATGGTTCAGAGCTGGTCTGGGGTGCTCCTGGTCGGGATGTGAACCCGAGATCGTCTGCGCAGGAGATGGTTCAGAGCTGGTCTGGGGTGCTCCTGGTCGGGATGTGAACCCGAGATCGTCTGCGCAGGGGATGGTTCAGAGCGGGTCTGGGGCTCTCCTGGTAGGGATGTGAATCCGAGATCGTCTGCGCAGGAGATGGTTCAGAGCGGGTCTGGGGCTCTCCTAGTCGAGTCGGGATGTGAACCCGAGATCGTCTGCGCAGGGGATGGTTCAGAGCGGGTCTGGGGCTCTCCTAGTCGAGTCGGGATGTGAACCCGAGATCGTCTGCGCAGGAGATGGTTCAGAGCGGGTCTGGGGCTCTCCTAGTCGGGATGTGAACCCGAGATCGTCTGCGCAGGAGATGGTTCAGAGCGGGTCTGGGGCTCTCCTCTCCTGGTCGGGATGTGAACCCGAGATCGTCTGCGCAGGAGATGGTTCAGAGCGGGTCTGAGGCTCTCCTGGTCGGGATGTGAACCCGAGATCGTCTGCGCAGGAGATGGTTCAGAGCGGGTCTGGGGCTCTCCTCTCCTGGTCGGGATGTGAACCCGAGATCGTCTGCGCAGGAGATGGTTCAGAGCGGGTCTGGGGCGCTCCTGGTAGGGATGGGAACCCGAGATCGTCTGCGCGGGGGATGGTTCAGAGCTGGTCTGGGGCGCTCCTGGTAGGGATGGGAACCCGAGATCGTCTGCGCGGGGGATGGTTCAGAGCTGGTCTGAGGCGCTCCTGGTAGGGATGGGAACCCGAGATCGTCTGCGCAGGAGATGGTTCAGAGCTGGTCTGGGGTGCTCCTGGTCGAGTCGGGATGGGAACCCAAGATAGTCTGCGCAGGAGATGGTTCAGAGCGGGTCTGGGGCTCTCCTAGTCGAGTCGGGATGGGAACCCGAGATCGTCTGCGCAGGAGATGGTTCAGAGCGGGTCTGGGGCTCTCCTCTCCTGGTCCGGATGTGAACCCGAGATCGTCTGCGCAGGAGATGGTTCAGAGCGGGTCTGGGGCTCTCCTAGTCGAGTCGGGATGTGAACCCGAGATCGTCTGCGCAGGGGATGGTTCAGAGCGGGTCTGGGGCTCTCCTAGTCGGGATGTGAACCCGAGATCGTCTGCGCAGGGGATGGTTCAGAGCGGGTCTGGGGCTCTCCTAGTCGAGTCGGGATGTGAACCCGAGATCGTCTGCGCAGGAGATGGTTCAGAGCGGGTCTGGGGCGCTCCTGGTAGGGATGGGAACCCGAGATCGTCTGCGCGGGGGATGGTTCAGAGCGGGTCTGGGGCGCTCCTGGTAGGGATGGGAACCCGAGATCGTCTGCGCGGGGGATGGTTCAGAGCGGGTCTGGGGCGCTCCTGGTAGGGATGGGAACCCGAGATCGTCTGCGCGGGGGATGGTTCAGAGCTGGTCTGGGGCGCTCCTGGTAGGGATGGGAACCCGAGATCGTCTGCGCAGGAGATGGTTCAGAGCGGGTCTAGGGCTCTCCTCTCCTGGTCCGGATGTGAACCCGAGATCGTCTGCGCAGGGGATGGTTCAGAGCTGGTCTGGGGCGCTCCTGGTCGGGATGGGAACCCGAGATCGTCTGCGCAGGAGATGGTTCAGAGCGGGTCTGGGGCTCTCCTCTCCTGGTCGGGATGTGAATCCCAGATCGTCTGCGCAGGAGATGGTTCAGAGCGGGTCTGGGGCTCTCCTCTCCTGGTCCGGATGTGAACCCGAGATCGTCTGCGCAGGAGATGGTTCAGAGCGGGTCTGGGGCTCTCCTCTCCTGGTCCGGATGTGAACCCGAGATCGTCTGCGCAGGGGATGGTTCAGAGCGGGTCTGGGGCTCTCCTCTCCTGGTCGGGATGTGAATCCGAGATCGTCTGCGCAGGAGATGGTTCAGAGCGGGTCTGGGGCTCTCCTCTCCTGGTCGGGATGTGAACCCGAGATCGTCTGCGCAGGAGATGGTTCAGAGCGGGTCTGGGGCTCTCCTCTCCTGGTCTGAATGTGAACCCGAGATCGTCTGCGCAGGAGATGGTTCAGAGCGGGTCTGGGGCTCTCCTGGTAGGGATGTGAACCCGAGATCGTCTGCGCAGGAGATGGTTCAGAGCTGGTCTGGGGCTCTCCTGGTCGGGATGTGAATCCGAGATCGTCTGCGCAGGAGATGGTTCAAAGCGGGTCTGGGGCTCTCCTCTCCTGGTCGGGATGTGAATCCGAGATCGTCTGCGCAGGGGATGGTTCAGAGCGGGTCTGGGGCTCTCCTCTCCTGGTCGGGATGTGAATCCGAGATCGTCTGCGCAGGAGATGGTTCAGAGCGGGTCTGGGGCTCTCCTCTCCTGGTCGGGATGTGAATCCGAGATCGTCTGCGCGGGGGATGGTTCAGAGCGGGTCTGGGGCTCTCCTCTCCTGGTCGGGATGTGAACCCGAGATCGTCTGCGCAGGAGATGGTTCAGAGCGGGTCTGGGGCTCTCCTCTCCTGGTCCGGATGTGAACCCGAGATCGTATGCGCATGAGATGGTTCAGAGCGGGTCTGGGCTCTCCTGGTCGGGATGTGAACCCGAGATCGTCTGCGCAGGAGATGGTTCAGAGCGGGTCTGGGGCTCTCCTCTCCTGGTCGGGATGTGAACCCGAGATCGTCTGCGCAGGAGATGGTTCAGAGCGGGTCTGGGGCTCTCCTCTCCTGGTCCGGATGTGAACCCGAGATCGTCTGCGCAGGAGATGGTTCAGAGCGGGTCTGGGGCTCTCCTCTCCTGGTCCGGATGTGAACCCGAGATCGTCTGCGCAGGGGATGGTTCAGAGCGGGTCTGGGGCTCTCCTAGTCGGGATGTGAACCCGAGATCGTCTGCGCGGGGATGGTTCAGAGCTGGTCTGGGGCGCTCCTGGTGGGGATGGGAACCCGAGATCGTCTGCGCAGGGGATGGTTCAGAGCGGGTCTGGGGCTCTCCTGGTAGGGATGGGAACCCGAGATCGTCTGCGCGGGGATGGTTCAGAGCGGGTCTGAGGCTCTCCTGGTCCGGATGTGAACCCGAGATCGTCTGCGCGGGGGATGGTTCAGAGCTGGTCTGAGGCTCTCCTCTCCTGGTCGGGATGTGAACCCGAGATCGTCTGCGCAGGGGGATGGTTCAGAGCTGGTGCGGGGCTCTCCTCTCTTGGTCGGGATGTGAACCCGAGGTCGTCTGCGCGGGGCGAGTGTTGCCACTTTTCCGCCAACAGCTCCGCTAAGCAGGTTTCTTGTAGAGGTTTTTGGGTCAGAGTTGTTGGGACAATAGCACATAACAAGCGAAATTAGTTGACTAAGGGTATCTTGTATGAATTGATTTATGTGAAATTGCATGTGCTCTAAAACATCTACTCAAATCCAGGCCAGTCTATCCCTGTTAAGTGGCCTTGATGAACTTCACTGCAAATAGGCTGTGGGTGCTTTTCGCGCACTTCCGAGTTAAATTGACCTTCGGCTGCATTCGACAGCATGCCAGGCATTGATAAGTTTACACTGGAGGCGTACATCTTATTTTACACCACCGACCTGAGTGGTGATATGTGTGTGACCTGAGATGTGCCCTGAGTCCTGACCTTGTAAGATTTGTGTGATTGGCCTGTGTGGCCTGACTTGTGTGACCTGATCTGTGTGACCTGGGATGTGCCCTGACCTATGTTAGACATGTGTGACCTGATCTGTGTGACCTGACCTGCGTGGCCTGAGTTATGTGACCTGACCTGGCCCGAGATGACCTGCCCTGACCCCTGTTGCCCCGTTCTGTTGGCAGCGGGAGCCGGTTCAGTTCGAGATACCACCGGAGGGTCTGAGCACTGCCGAACTGCGCCTGGTCAAACACATCCAGGAGGTAAGAGAGACTTCTCTAGACTCTGCATCCGTGTCGCCTGTTCACCTCTTCTCGTATTGTATTGTAGTGTATTTCATATCATAAGCCACATCCGCATTGACCCGTGTCACCTATTTTAGACGCCCGGCCCCGGGCCCCGCACCGACCACGGCCCCACGATCACAGTCTTGGTTTTCACTCGGACTCGGTCAGTTTTCACCTGTCAGATCTGCAGAAGGATGTCATGCAGCGGGCGTGACGGAAGTTCTTTCTTGTGCGACCGTTCTGAGCAACTGTCAGCACGCGCGTAACCACCACTGGGGTCACTGGGGAGCAGTCCACAGTAACATTTTCGGATTTTAAATTACGCCTATGGGCGTTGCCTGGAAAGAATCGACTTCAGAGTGCCTCCGTCCCCACCTACTTTCGGAAGGTGGTTCCGCCTATGACTGTCTGGAATCCTCAGAATAGTCAGCATGCCTGGAAGTATTACCCCTGATCCCCTGGTGAAATAGCCAGAAGATGGACAGATACCAGCCGTAATTAATAACGTCGGCAGCGGTAATAAGTTTTAATTAGCCGACGGATCCGAACTTTGACGAATAACGTCCTAGTCAGTTGCCGGGCCGTATTCATTAATTGGCTGGGTGTTGGTGATTCTGAGATCAGTGGAAGACCATGCCACTGGAGTGCTAAGGGAGACGCCAGAAGACACGATAGGGCAATTACAAGGGGTGGAATGGAACGGAATTTAACGTTATTGTGATGCATAGGT
>JAXIVJ010007607.1:55000-59839 GCA_036785665.1 Chirona hameri
GCGAAAGAGCGGAAAGAGCGAAAGAGCGAAAGAGCGAAAGAGCGAAAGAGCGAAAGAGCGAAAGGAGCGAAAAGAGCGAAAGTAGCGAAAGAGCGAAAGAGCGAAAGAGCGAAAGTGCGAAAGAGCGAAAGAGCGAAAGAGCGAAAAGAGAAAGAGGAAAGAGCGAAAGAGCGAAGAGCGAAAGAGCGAAGAGCGAAAGAGCGAAAGAGCGAAAGAGCGAAAGAGCGAAACAAAGAGCGAAAGAGCGAAAGAGCGGAAAGAGCGAAAGAGCGAAGAGCGAGACGCGAAAGAGCGAAAGAGGAAAGAGGGAAGAGCGAAAGAGCGAAAGAGCGAAAGAGCGAAAGAGCGAAAGAGCGAAAGAGCGAAAGAGCGAAAGAGCGAAATAGCGAAAGAGCGAAAGAGGCGAAAAGAAGCGAAGAGGAAGAGCGAAAGAGCGAGGAAAGAGCGAAAGACTGCGAAAGAGCGAAAAGAGCGAAAGAGCGAAAGAGCGAAAGAGCGAAAGAGCGAAAGAGCGAAGAGCGAAAGAGCGAAAGAGCGAAAGAGCGAAAGAGCGAAGAGCGAAAGTGCGAAAGAGCGAAAGAGCGAAGAGCGAAAGAGCGAAAGAGCGAAAGAGCGAAAGAGCGAAAGAGCGAAGAGCGAAAGAGCGAAAGAGCGAAGAGCGAAAGAGCGAAAGAGCGAAAGAGCGAAAGGGGCGAAAGGGCGAAAGGGCGAAAGGGCGAAAGGGCGAAAGGGCGAAAGGGCGAAGGGCGAAATGGCGAAAGGGCGAAAGGGCGAAAGGGCGAAAGGGCGTAAGGGCGAAAGGGCGAAAGGGCGAAAGGGCGAAAGGGCGAGGCGAAAGGGCGAAGGGCGAAAGGGCGAAAGGGCGAAGGGCGAAAGGGCGAAAGGGCGAAAGAGCGAAAGAGCGAAAGAGCGAAAGAGCGAAAGAGCGAAAGAGCGAAAGAGCGAAAGAGCGAAAGAGCGAAAGAGCGAAAGAGCGAAAGAGCGAAAGAGCGAAAGAGCGAAAGAGCGAAAGAGCGAAAGAGCGAAAGAGCGAAAGAGCGAAAGAGCGAAAGAGCGAAAGAGCGAAAGAGCGGAAAGAGCGAAGAGCGAAAGAGCGACGAGCGAAGAGCGAAGAGCGAAAGAGCGAAAGATGCGAAAGAGCGAAAGAGCGAAGAGCGAAAGAGCGAAAGAGCGAAAGAGGCGAAGAGCGAAAGAGAGCGAAAGAGCGAGAGAGCGAGAGCGAGAGCGAGAGCGGAGAGCGAGAGAAAGAGCGAGAGCGAGAGAAAGAGCGAGAGCGAGAGCGAGAGCGAGAGGCGAGAGCGAGAGAAAGAGCGAGAGCGAGAGAAAGAGCGAGAGGCGAGAGCGAGAGAGCGAGAGCGAGAGCGAGAGCGAGAGAAAGAGCGAGAGCGAGAGAAAGAGCGAGAGCGAGAGCGATAGAAAGAGAGAAAAGAGAGAAAGAGAGAAGAGAGAAAGAGAGGGATGGTGGAGGAAAGAGAGAAAGAGAGAGAAAGAGAGAGAAAGAGCGAAAGAGGAAAGAGGAAGTGAGAAAGAGCGAAAGAGCGAAAAGAGCGGAAAGAGCGAAAGAGCGAACGAGCGAAAAGAGCGAAAGAGCGAAAGAGCGAAAGAGCGAAAGAGCGAAAAGCAGAAGAGCGAAAGAGCGAAAGAGCGAAGAGCGAAAGAGCGAAAGGAGCGAAAGAGCGAAAAGAGCGAAAGAGCGAAAGAGCGAAAGAGCGAAGGAGCGAAAGAGCGAAAGAGCGAAAGAGGAAAGAGCGAAAGAGCGAAAGAGCGAAAGAGCGAAAAGAGCGAAGAGCGAAGAGCGAAAGAGCGAAAGAGCGAAAGAGCGAAAGAGCGAAAGAGCGAAAAGAGCGAAGAGCGAAAGAGCGAAAGGAAAGAGCGAAAGAGCGAAAGAGCGAAAGAGCGAAAGAGCGAAAGAGCGAAAGAAGGCGAAAGAGCGAAGATAGAAGACGAAAGAGCGAAGAGCGAAAGAGCGAAAGAGGCGAAAAGAGCGAAAGAAGAAAGAGCGAAAGAGCGAAAAGAGCGAAAGAGCGGAAAGAGCGAAAGGGGATAGGAGCGAAAGAGCGAAAGGCGAAAGAGCGAAAGAGCGAAGAGCGAAAGAGCGAAAGAAGCGAAAGAGCGAAAGAGCGAAAGAGCGAAAGAGCGGGAAAGAGCGAAAGAGTCGAAGAGCGAAAGAGCGAAAGAGCGAAAGAGCGAAAAGAGCGAAAGAGCGAAAGAGCGAAAGAGCGAAAGAAGCGAAAACGAGCGAAAGAGCGAAAGACGAAAGAGCGAAAGAGCGAAAGAGCGAAGAGCAAAGAGCGAAAGAGCGAAAGAGCGAAAGAGAGAAAGAGCGAAAGAGAGAATGAGCCGAAAGAGCGAAAGAGCGAAAGAGAGAAAGAGTCGGGAGGAGAAAGAGAGAAAGATAGAGAAAGAGAGCGAAAGAAGAAAGAGCGAAAGAGCCGAAAGAGGGAAAGAAAGAAGGCGAGAGCGAAAGAGGCGAAAGAGCGAGAGAAGCGCAGGAAGAGCGAAAGGAAAGAGCGAAGAGAGAAAGGCAAGAGAGAAAGATGCGAAAGAAGCGAAAGAGCGAAAGAGCGAAAGAGCGAAGAGCGAAAGAGCGAAAGAGCGAAAGGCGAAAGAGCGAAAGAGCGAAAGAGCGGAAAGAGCGGAAAGAGAGAAAGAGAGAAAGAGAGAAAGAGAGAAAGAGAGAAAGAGAGAAAGAGAGAAAG
The DNA here is from genome assembly GCA_036785665.1 of Chirona hameri. Taxonomy (NCBI): domain Eukaryota; kingdom Metazoa; phylum Arthropoda; class Thecostraca; order Balanomorpha; family Balanidae; genus Chirona; species Chirona hameri. Next base: position 57,700 of record JAXIVJ010007607.1, read on the forward strand.
AGGAAGAGCGCAAGAGCGAAAGAGCGCAAGGAGCGAAAGAGCGAAGAGGAGAGGAAGAGCGAAAGATCGAAGAGCGAAGAGCGAAGAGAGAAAGAACTGAGCAAGAGAGCAAAGAGCAGAGATGAAGCAAGAGAGCAAGAGAGCAAAGTGATTCCCACGGGCGGCCCCCCTCCCTGCCGGCTCGTGTTGAGTCAGAGAAGAGGCTAGGAGAGCATGAGGGCACGAGAGCAAGAGAGCAAGAGAGCAAGAGAGCAAGAGAGCAAGAGAGCAACGAGACGGACAAGAGAGAGAACGAAGCAAGAGCGAAGGGCAAGAGAGCAAGAGAGCAATGAGAGCAGAGAGCAAGAGAGCAGAGAGCAAGAGAGCAAGTGAGCAAGAGAGCAAGAGAGCAAGAGAGCATAGAGAGCAAGAGAGCAAGAGAGCAAGAGAGCAAGAGAGCAACGAGAGCACGAAGAAAAGAGAGCAGAGAGCAAGAGAGCAAGAAAGGGGGGAGGAGAGAGCAAGAGAGAAGTGGAGAAGAGAGCAAGAGAGCTAGAGTGCAAGAGAGCGAAGAGAGCAGAGAGCAAAGAGCAAGAGAGCAACGAGAGCAAGAGAGCAAGAGAGCAAGAGAGCAAGAGAGGCAAGAAGCAAGAGAGCAAGAGAGCACGAGAGCAAGAGGCAAGAGAGCAAGAGAGCAAGAGAGCAAGGAGCAAGAGAGCAAAGAGCAAGAGAGCAGAGAGCAGAGAGCAAGAGAGCAAGAGAGCAAAGGAGAGCAAGAGAGCAACGAGAGCATGAGAGCAAGAGAGCAAGAGAGCAAGAGAGCAAGAGAGCCAAGAGAGCAAGAGAGGAGCAAGAGAGGCAAGGAGCAATGCAGAGCAATGAGAGCAAGAGAGCAAGAGAGCAAGAGAGCAAGAGAGCACAACGGAGAGCAAGAGAGCAAGAGGCAATGAGCGCAGAGAGCCAAGTGAGAGAGCATGAGGGAGAGCAAGAGAGCAAGGAGAGCAAGAGAGCAAGAGAGCAAGAGAGCAAAAGAGGCAAAGAGCAAGCCAAAGAGAGCAAGAGAGCAAGTGAGCAAGAGAGCAAGAGAGCAAGAGAGCAAGAGAGCAAGAGAGCAAGAGAGCAAGAGAGCAAGAGAGCAAGAGAGAGCAAGAGAGCAACGAGGACAAGAGAGCTGCAGCGATGCAAGCAAGAGAGCAAGAGAGCAAGAGGAGCAAGAGAGCAAGAGAGCAAGAGAGCAGAGAGCAAGAGAGCAAGAGAGCAAGAGAGCAAGAGCAGCAAGAGAGCAAGAGAGCAAGAGAGCAAGAGAGCAAGAGAGCAAGAGAGCAAGAGAGCAAGAGAGCAAGAGAGCAGAGAGCAAGAGAGGCAAGAGAGCAAGAGAGCAAGAGAGCAAGAGAGCAAGAGAGCAAGAGAGCAATGAGAGCAAGAGAGCAAGAGAGCAAAGAGAGCAAGAGAGCAAGAGAGCAAGAGAGCAGAGAGAGCAAGAGAGCAAGAGAGCAAGAGAGCAAGAGAGCAAGAGGAGCAAGAGAGCAAGAGAGCGAATGAGAGCAAGAAGCAAGAGAGCAAGAGAGCAAAGAGAGAAGAGAGCAAGAGAGCACCATGAGAGCAAGAGAGCACTGAGAGCAGAGAGCAGAGAGCAATAGAGCAAGAGAGCAAGAGAGCAAGAGAGCAAGAGAATGAGAAGATAATGAGAGAAAGAGAGGAAAGAGAGATGAGAGCGGATGAGATGCAGGCCTCAGGCCTGGCTCGTTACGTCCATTGTGCGTCCATTGTATTCGACAAGGCGTTGAACGGTATGATATCTCGTTGTGTGCACCACACGTGGGTGCGACTGGCTACTGGTGCTTTTCGGAATTCACGCAAAGCAGTCTTCTTGCGGCTACTGCGAAAGAAACCCCTCTTGACGAAAGACGGAAGCGCCTTGACCTCCAATACGTGTTGCCAAAATAAGCAAGATCTATCCCACGTATGACTGGATTTTCGAATAGCCACTAGCAGGGGGGGGTGGGTCGATAGTTTAGTTCCTACTAGATCTTGCAAGACGCCTGTGACGTATTGTAAGAGGGCGCCCTAGCAGGCTAGTGTTTTGGTTGAAGCAATGGGAAATGAGCGTTTCTAAACGATTTTAAAACACTTTTTAAAAGTGTTTTAAATTATTGGAATT
>JAXIVJ010007608.1:0-42500 GCA_036785665.1 Chirona hameri
GTCAGGGGTTCCGGCCCGTCTGTCTGTCTACAGTGACAGTCAGGGTTCCGGACCGTCAGTCTGTCTAGAGTGACAGTCAGGGTCCGGACCGTCTGTCTGTCTACGGTGACAGTCAGGGGTCCGGACCGTCTGTCTGTCTACAGTTGACAATCAGGGTCCGGACCGTCTGTCTGTCTACAGTGGACGGACCGACTGCCTGTCTACAGTGACAGTCAGGGCTCGGACCGTCTGTCTGTCTACAGTGACAGTCAGGGTCCGGACCGTCTGTCTGTATACAGTGACAGCCAGGGTCCGGACCGTCTGTCTGTCTACAGTGACGGACCGACTGCCTGTCTACAGTTACAGTCAGGGTCCGGACCGTCTGTCTGTCTACAGTGACGGGACCCACTGCCTGTCTACAGTGACAGTCAGGGTCCGGACCGTCTGTCTGTCCTACAGTGACAGTCAGGGTCCGGCGGACCGTCTGTCTGTCTACGGTGACAGTCAGGGTCCGGACCGTCTGTCTGTCTACAGTGACAGTCAGGGTCCGGACCGTCTGTCTGTCTACAGTGACAGTCAGGGTCCGGACCGTCTGTCTGTTTACAGTGACAGTCAGGGTCCGGACCGTCTGTCTGTCTACAGTGACAGTCAGGGTCCGGGACCGTCTGTCTGTCTACAGTGACGGACCGACTACCTGTCTACAGTGACAGTCAGGGTCCGGACCGTCTGTCTGTCTACAGTGAGTGAAGGACAGGGGTGTCTGTCTGTCTGTCTGCAGTGACAGTCAGGGTGTCTGTCTGTCTGTCTACAGTGAAAGTCAGGGGGTCTGTCTGTCTGTCTACAGTGACAGACAGGGGCCGGACCGTCTAGTCTGTCTACAGTGACAGTCAGTGGTGTCTGTCTGTCTGTTTACAGTGACAGACGGGCCCGGACCGACTGATTGTCTACTGTGATAGGCAGGGTGTCTGTCTGTCTGTTTACAGTGACAGACAGGGCCCGGACCGACTGCCTGTCTACAGTGACGGACAGGGTCCAGACCGGACAGGGTCCAGACCGGGCACGAGTGTGTGAGAATAGTAGCGGAGTACCGGAGCCTGCTGCAGAGGTTGAAGGAGTCCAGGAAACCAGTCATTGTGACTGGGCATCCTCCCTCGCTGTGGGAGCCAGTGAGGAGTGGTACTCGAGAGCTCTGTCTGTGAACAGTTCAAGTTCAGAACTTATGTTCAGCTATGGGGCTTAGTTATGTAGACTTATGGGATCAGTTCTATGAGTGAGCATAGGTACTATAGTGAAGGGATGGGCTTCACTTATCGGATGAGGGGGGCAAGGCTTTGGGAGATGCCTACAGAAGTGTCATTCAGGGAAACTAGGTAGGAGGGGGGGGTTCAGGGACGCTAGTACTAGGGCATCAGGAAGTAAGCATTGGTAGAAGTTCATGTCAGAATAGGACAGTAGATCATAATTCCCTCAGAATTAGTAGAGTCAGCTCAAAGTATAAGATCACATGTGTGTTGCTGAATGCCCAAAGTATTAGGTCTAAATTTTGATGAGTTTGAGTGTTTATGTTGCCCTTGAAAAAGCCTGATATCATTTGTGTAACCGAGACATGGGTTAGTGAGGGGTATAATAGGGATTAGGCTTCACAGGATTTTCGAGTTACAAGGGTATAACATGTTCTCATACTGCAGAGAATCACGGCAGGGAGGCGGAGTGTTTGTATATGTAAATAGCTTGTACTGCACTACTAGAGTTGATGATTCTAGTAAAGTAAAAGGAAGTAGAATCAATCTGGCTTGACATTAAAATTGGTACAGGAAACAGAGGGAAGGTTGAGGATAGGTGCATTTTACAGACCAGGGAATCTTCCAAGGAACTCCCCAAGCTTGAAAACAGACCAAGATATTTGTTGAGGAAATACGTAGGAACTTCGGGCTCAGTGTCTTATTATGGGAGATTTTAACTTAAGAGGATACGAAAGTATAGCAGAGGAAACAAATGAGTGTAGGTTGTATAGGCAAATCTTTGAGAGGAGCTTTTCATGCATCAGTTTTGTAACAGAGCCAACCAGACATTGCTCCATTCTAGACCTTGTATTCTCAGACAACAGAGATCTAGTTAGTGACATAAGTATTTGTGCAGGTCTAGGAACCAGTGATCACAATATGGTTAAATCCAATATCTCATCAGAAATGAGGCCCAAAGATAACCTTATTATGGTTCCAAACTTCAGCCGGGCTGATTTTTGATGGTATTAGAAATGACCTCGCACAGATAAAATGGAACGTTGAGTTGGCAGGTTTAGATGCATGTGAGGGCCTGGAATGTTTTCAAAGCTAGATTAAGCCAAATTCAAAATTGGCATATACCCCTCAGGCACAAACGTAACAGAACCCAAGGGCAATCCAGTTTGGCTTACCCCAGAAGTAAGGAGTGCTATACAAGCTTAAAAGAAGTGCATTTGGCATTTTTGAAGGGATCTTCACTAGATATAAATCAGAAGGCCTACACAGAATGCAAGAAATTCAGTTAAGAAAAAGGTCAGAGCAGCTAAAAGGGCAAAGGGAACTTGATTTAGCTAGACATTGTAATGCAGATAAGTAAGAAGTTCTTCAGTTTTTATAAGTTAAGTACAGTTTCCAAAATATATAGGTCCATTTAAGGTAGATGATGTGTTTAGTTAGCAAGGACAGTGAAATGGTTGAAGTGCTTAATGATCAGTTTCAATCTGTCTTTACTATCGAGGACCAGAGTAGTAATTGCAGCACTTCAGCCTGAGCTAGAGACAGAGGAGACTATAGTGAGAGCTAGGGTGGCATAAGTAGTGAACTTTGTTCTAGAATATCTAAAGAAAGTAAGGCCTAACAAGGCAGAAGGACTGATGAAATCCATGCTAGACTTTTAAGAGAATCCTGAAAGGGAGTTGTCGGTTCCATTAGCCATAATATTTTCTAAATCACATTGCAGATAGCAAAAATTCCACTTGATTGGAAAAGAGCAAATGTTGTTCCTATTCATAAAAAGGGAGATAGAAGTAAAGAGGAAAACTATAGACCAGTTAGTCTGACCTCATTAGTCTGCAAGGTGCTTGAATCAATCATCAAAGATGAAGATTGTTTGAATTCTTGAGAGCAAAATGAACTCATCAAGGATACACAGCATGGCTTTAGGGAAGGGCCGTTCTTGTTTAACTAATCTTCTGGAGTTTTTGGATGTTGCAACAGATAGCTTATGATCAGGGGTAAACAGCTAGATGTAGCTTTTCTTGATTTCAGTAAAGCATTTGACAAAGTCCCCCATACAAGGACTGGGGGTTGCAACTTAAAATTCATGGGATCACGGGGCAAGATTCTGGATTGGATAGAAACGTGGCTTTCAGGACGCCAGCAAAAGGGGTTATATTGAATGGGTGCCAATCACAATGGAAGGAGGTTCTCAGTGGGGTTCCACAGGGCTCAGTCCTGGGCCCATTGCTTTTTATAATATTTGTGAATGCAATTGAGAACAGTATAGACAGCAAAGTCTTGAAATTTGCAGACGATCTAAAAGTTGTCAGGATTATTAGAGGGAAAACATGATCAGGATGTTTTTCAATCAGATCTGGACAAGCTAGTTGAGTGGTCTGAAGCATGGCAGATGAAATTCAATTTGAGTAAATGTAAGATTATGCACGCTGGACGGGTTAGCAGTAAACATAGGTATGAAATGGGGTGGGCAGAAAATGGAGCAGATTGAAAAGGAAAGAGATTTAGGTGTCGTGGTAAACAATAGACTATCAGCGTCAGGACCAGTTGTAGAAGCTAGGAAAAAGGCACTTAGAATGCTAGGGCCATTAACAGAAATGTTTTCCTACAAGAGTGAAAAGGTAATAACAAAACTGTATTGTGCATACGTTAGACCACATTTGGAGTATTGTGTACAAGCCTGGTCTCTCAACATATGAGAAAGATTGCTGGTTGTTAGAAAGAGTTCAAAAAAGGGCAACAAAAATGGTTAATTGTCTTGGTAGTTTACCTTATGAAGATGGATTAAAGAAATTGGGTATGTTTTCACTTAGATATAGAAGGCTAAGAGGAGATCTAATTGAAGTCTTCAAATTTGTAAATAGTCAGCATTCTGGATATTTAAAGGGTATGTTTGAGTTCAATAGGGAAAATCGAGGTAGAGGTCATCAGCATAAACTCATTATGAAACAAAGTAGGACTAGGCTACGACAGTCATTTTTCAGTAGAAGGGTTGTAGGACATTGGAATATGCTACCAGGGGATGTCGTTGATGCAGTGACACTTGCTTACTTCAAAATTAGATTAGATAAATACTTTACAGAGAAGGGATTAGTTCATAAATACTCGTGGGATTAGCCCTTCTTTTATGCAGGTAGAGTAAGGTGATTTGAAGGGGCGAGGACTGGTGGAGGTGGGGGTGGGGGGTGGGGGTGGGGGGGTGCAACCTCGGATGGGCCCAAGAGGGCTCTTTGTTGCACTTTTCTTTTATGTCTTTACGTCTTTATGTCTGTCTGTCTACAGTGACAGTCAGGGTGTATGTCTGCTCTGTCTACAGTGACCGTCAGGGGTGTCTGTCTGTCTGTCTACAGTGACAGTCAGGGTGTCTGTCTGTCTGTCTACAGTGATGGACAGGGTGTCTGTCTGTCTGTCTACAGTGACAGACAGGGCCCGGACCGACTGCCTGTCTACAGTTGACGGACAGGGGCCGGACCGTCTGTCTGTCTATAGTGACAGTCAGGGTGTCTGTCTGTCTGTTTACAGTGACAGACAGGGCCCGGACCGACTGATTGTCTACTGTGACAGTCAGGGTGTCTGTCTGTTTGTCTACAGTGATGGACAGGGTCCGGACCGACTGTTCGTCTACAGTGATGGACAGGGGTGTCTGTCTGTCTGTCTACAGTGACAGTCAGGGGTGTTCTGTCTGTCTGTCTACAGTGACAGTCAGGGGTGCATGTCTGTCTGTCTACAGTGACGGAGGAGGGTCCAGACCGACTGTCTGTCTACAGTGATGGACAGGGTGTCTGTCTGTCTGTCTATAGTGACAGTCAGAGTGTCTGTCTGTCTGTCTACAGTGACAGCCAGGTGGTGCCTGTCTGTCTGTCTACAGTGACAGTCAGAGTGTCTGTCTGTCTGCTACAGTGACAGTCAATGTGTCCTGTCTGTTTGTTCTACAGTGACAGTCAGGATGCCTGTTTGTCTGTCTACAGTGACAGTCACGGTGTCTGTCTGTCTGTCTACAGTGATGGACAGGGTGTCTGTCTGTCTGTCTACAGTTACAGACAGGGACCGGACCGACTGCCTGTCTTACAGTGACGGGACAGGATGCCTGTCTGTCTGTCTACAGTGACAGTCAGGGTGTATGTCTGTCTGTCTACAGTGGACCAGACAGAGCCTTGACCGACTGCCTGTCTACATGTGACGGACAGGATGCCTGTCTGTCTGTCTACAGTGACAGTCAGGGTGTCTGTCTGTCTGTCTACAGTGACAGTCAAGGTGTCTGTCCGTCTGTCTACAGTGACAGACAGGATGCCTGTCTGTCTGTCTACAGTGACAGTCAGGGTGTCTGTCTGTTCTGTATACACGTTGACAGTCAAGGTGTCTGTCTGTCTGTCTACAGTGACAGTCAAGGTGTCTGTCTGGTCCTGTCTACAAGTGACAGTACAGGATGTCCGTCTGTCTGTATACAGTGACAGTCAGGGTGTCTGTCTGCCTGTCTACAGTGACAGTCAGGGGTGTCTGTCTGTCTGTCTACAGTGACAGTCAAGGTGTCTGTCTGTCTGTGTACAGTGGACAGACAGGGGTGTCTGTCTGTCTACAGTGACAGTCAAGGTGTCTGTTCTGTCTGTCTACAGTGACGGACAGGATGCCTGTCTGTCTGTCTACAGTGACAGTCAGGGTGTATGTCTGTCTGTCTACAGTGACCGTCAGGGTGTCTGTCTGTCTGTCTACAGTGACAGTCAGGGTGTCTGTCTGTATGTCTACAGTGACGGACAGGAGGCCACTGGCGGCTGCAGCGTATGCCGTCTTCTCCGCGCCGCTTACCTTGCTGAGCTGATCAGTACTGGATGCTGATCGCCAGTCGTTAGACGTTTATATAGCGGGCGGCCGGCGGCCGGCGGCGCGGCCTTGCCGGTCGAATCAGGTGCCGCCCACGCCCCGTCACCGCGCTGCCCCGCACGCTGTCACAGGCACTGGCACTGGCACCGCCCCTTCACCGGCACTGGCACTGGCACCACGGTATCTTCTGTCAAAGGTGCAGCCTCATGACAGGCGCCGTCGTTGGCACTGCCACATTGCCCATACACCGTCACAGACGTTATATGCTCCATAAACGGGGACAATACAACAACTGTCACAAAAGCGTCACAGGCACCGATCTAGACGACAGCGGTTTTGCAGAAGCTAAAACAGTTATCACTATCGTTATAGTTGTACGACTGGTGCTTATTCAGGGGAGTTAAAAAGTACCAACTCACTGCATAAAGTTGGCGCCAAAATACTATCTAAGAACTTGCGCCGGGGCCGAAAATGTCAAATTTTGAAGAAGAAAAACACTGTGTGCTCATCAATTATATCATGAGTAATGCATCACTACACATATTACATATTTGTCAATTTGGCTGCCAAATTTCTTTCTTTGTCACTGCCGGTTGCGAACCCCCAATACCACCAATGCCACCAGCCACTAACCTTCGGCCGAGATCTACTAGGCCCATTTTTCTCAGATCGAAATAATAATCGCCAAAAAACATTATTATCGCCTGTTCTCCTCATTATCTCCAACAATATAATGGTGATATGTCTACTGTCTAGGCATTACATCAGATTGGGATCAAATTGGTGCGTGGTGTGTGCATTAGGGGCCGTCATTTTGCTATTTTTTCTACTTTTTCCAGGTTTTCTGAGCTTTTCCCATGTGTCTCGACGTGAAAAATAACATGGTATGGTTTTAAAAACGTTTTAACTTAGCGCATACGGGATTTATGAGACATTATTTTGGGTTTCTGCATTAACCCGCGCCGTGCCGCGGTGTTTAGACCCCCCTCCCCCCCCCCCCCCCCCTCAGGTTTTTCGAGGATAGCGAAAAAACGGCGACAAGCAACACCGCCGTTTTGGGCACAGCTGTTCGGGCATCAATTGCGCACATTATGAAAACAAAAAATATCTCGGGTCATCTCAGATCAGGTCACCAGACCAGGTCACGTGACCCCACCTCCAAAAAAAAAACTTGTGGTCGTACCACAGTCACAGTTTTTAAATGATCAGTTTTAAACTTACAGGATTTCATAAGGTTATATGTATCTACAATTCATTTATCTTGGATTTTGTATATCAGCGACCTAAGGCCGGGTCAATTTCGTGACCTCCCCATTAAAAGTCAATGGGGAAATATAAAAATGCTTCCTATTCCAAGGATACGCAAGATATCAGTCTAATTCCTTCTGGATCATGTTATTATAGGCCATTCTTGATGACCTAGGTGCCATTTTTGTTCACTGACCCCTACAGGGTCAGCCGAGGCCATCCGAGGTCACCGATACAGATACAGATATATGTATTAGGACCCTCCATAGTATTGATTTTATGATATCCACGTCATTACACAAATGAAGTACACCAAGATAAAAGTACAAAATACAGCACCAGATGATGATACAAATACAGATGGTAAAACACAGCGGCAAAAGAGTGGCAACACAGACCGATCCCGGCTGCTGACATCGATCGCAAACATATCCCGGTATATAGATGCAGCATGCAGATGGGCTATCGCCTAGCCTCTTGTGTTAGGGCGTTCCAGGCACTCGCGGCTCGGTACATGAAGCTGCGCTTTGCGAATTCTGTCCGCACGCGGGGCAGATCGAGCTGGCCGCCATCACTGGCGCGCGTGTGGCGGGCGGACACTTCGGCACGCCTTACCACCCGACCGCGCAGCGGTTCTGAGGCGCTGTGATGAGGTGGCCCCGTGATGCGGTGGCGTTCAACGGCAATGTCACGTTCGTTGATCATGTCATCAACATTAGGCCACCCGAGCTCCCATAATGAAGGGGGGACATGATCGCGCCGGCCGAGGCCAGTCACAATGCGGACACCGAAGTTGATCGCCTTTTGCACGCGCTGCCTCTGTGCCTCGGTGCAACGTCTGACGCATTTCGGGGCAGCTTATGACGGATTCGCGCGAGACCTACCAGCACACAATAGCAACGCTGAACGACCGACGAGACGTGGCGGTTCCATGACAGGTGTGGGTCGATGACAACGCTGTCACGCTGTCACAGGCACTGGCACTGGCACCGCCCCTTCACAGGCACTGGCACTGACACCCAGAGGCGCAGACAGAGGGGGGGACTATGAAGGCCCCCCCCCCCCCGTCGCGGCTCAGAGGGGCCCATCTCGAGTCTGAAAGGGGTCCATCGTGGACTCAGAAAGGGCCCATTTCAGGCCTGATAAAACCAAATTTAGCCTCAGAAAGCGAGCATCTCAGGGCCAGAAAAGGCCCATCTCAGCTCTCAGGCCAGGGAAGGTCCCATCTTAAGTCCGGAGAGGGCCCATCTTTGACGCAGAAAGGGGCCATCTCATGTCTGGAAAGGGCCCATCTTAGGTTCTGAATGGGCCCCTCTTAGGATCAGAATGGGCCCATCCCAGATTTTGAAAGGGCACATCGTTAACTCCATCAGCCATGAACTCCATCAGCCATCAGCCAATGCTAAGGGGCCCACTTCGGTTAGCCCCCTGTCGCAAAATTCTGGCTGCGCCCCTGCTGGCACCGCGATATCTTCTGTCACAGGTCCAGCCTCATGACATCATGACAGCCGTCATTGGCACTGCCACAGCGACATGCCCATTGCCTATGCACCGTCACAGACGTCATATGTTCCATTAAAGGTGGCAATACAACAACCGTCTCAAAAACGTCACAGGCACCGTTCTAGACGACAGCGGTTTTGCAGAAGCTAAACAGTTATCATTATAGTGCTAGTTGTACGACTGCTGCTTACTCTTTGCCTGTGAGAAGGCTTTTTAAAATGTCTAAATGCGATATACTAGAAGCATATTAGCAAAACATTTATAACAAGGAAAAGCCCGTGACCCAGATTAACTGATACGGAATTAACATGTCCGATATCAATTTACAGTGGATGGATCTTCAGTCATCTCTTCAACAAAGAGAGGCACAGCTCATGTTATGATTCATTGATCCACGAGCGGACGCTGACTTTGAATTGGTCGATACATCCACACCAGAAGTCACTCCGAAAAATTTGATGACGGGAGAGGATGCATGACGCTTTGCTTCTCTTCTCATAGGTAAACGCTGTCTACCGCAGAGCTGACAACACTAATCATTAGGAATAAACCCTTTAGTGATGGCCAATACTAAACCGTTGATTATAATGGGAGGTAGGTACAGTCGCACTTCGCAGTTTAAAAACACAATGGAGTCGTTTTGGAATAAAGCTGAGTAGTTTCTTAAATGTTTGGCACTAAATTACAATTAATGTATGTCTATAAGTTTTAGATACGCTTGCAATAAGCTTAGGCAACACTACCATTGCTGGAATTCCTGTATTGCATCAAATGAGTGTGATAAAAACAGTGTTTGTCCGTTGTGTGGAAGTGACATTGATCAATTCGGTAATGGCTGATCAGTTGATGACAAAGTGTCTGTGCCGGAGGCCTGTAGCGCGTCACTCGCAGGCCTCCCTGGTTACACTCTTTGTACACGCCTCTGAGTACTGTAGGCACAGTTAATTCCCAAAGGACGCAGAATGTGAGGTATTCCCAGTGAAGGCCAGTGTCATCCCTCTCAGAGGCACCTGAAGGCCAGTGCCATCCCTCTCAGAGGCACCTGAAGTCCAGTGCCATCTCTCTCAGAGGCACCTGAAGGCCAGTGTCATCCCTCTCAGCGGCACCTGAAGGCCAGTGCCATCTCTCTCAGAGGCACCTGAAGGCCAGTGCCATCCCTCTCAGAGGCTGTTCGGGCATCAATTGCCTACATTATGTAAACAAAAAATACCTCGGGTCATCTCAGGTCATGTCACCAGACCAGGTCACGTGACCCCACCTCCAAAAAAAACTTGTGGTCGTACCACAGTCACAGTTTGTTTTAAATGATCGGTTTTAAACTTACAGGATTTCATAAAGTCATATGTATCTACAATTCGTTCATCTTGGATTTTGTATATCAGCGAACTAATGTCGGGTCAATTTCGTGACTACCCATTAACACGCGCACTGCTTTGCGCCGAACACGAACTCCAAGCTCCCGTAATGACGGGGGACATGATCGCCCCGGCCGAGGCCAGTCACAATGCGGACACCGAAGTTGATCGCCTTTTGCACGCGCTGCCTCTGTGCCGCGGTACAGTTTCCCCACACCGTTATGCAATAACGGATGTGAGGGAAGACGAGAGCCGCGACTAGCTGACGCATTTCTGACGCATTCGGCAGCTTATGACGGATTCGCGCGAGACCTACCAGGCGGTTCCAGGACAGGTGTGGGTCGATGACAACACCCAGCACCTTGACGCTTTGTGAAGGAGAAATTTCGTCGTTGCCGAAATAAACAGAGAAGTCGGCAGTGACATTTTGACGGCGAGATCTGAGGATAATCATCTCCGTTTTAGCCGGATTGATTTTTAGACGGTTCTGTGCGAACCACTTCATAGCTATAAGGAGTGAGCTCTCAATACGAGTTTTTAGGGCCTGAAGGTTTGATGGAAAGTCAGCATCAAGGAACTGAGTGTCGTCAGCGTACATCACGATCCTTCCGTGTGGAAGGTGCTGTGACAGATCGTTGGTGAAAATGAGGAAGAGCGCAGGTCCTAAGATTGATCCCTGGACCACCCCGTGAGTCACGTTCAGTGCGCACGATCCACCCCGCACGGTCTGGGTACGTCCCCGCAGCCAGGCCACCAATAGTTGTATGTCAATTACTCTCGACATAATGACGATAGAGAAGTGAAACTGACACCAATCTGTTTGTCTCGTCGAATTCAGTCTAATTCCTTCTGGATCATGTTATTATAGGCCATTCTTGATGACCTAGGTGCCATTTTCAGTGACCCCTACAGGGTCAGCCGAGGTCATCCGATTGTATGTCAGTTGTCAGTTGTTGTATGACAGTTGTATGTCAATAACTCTCGACATAATGAGGATAGAGAGGTGAAACGACACCAATGTGTTTGTCTCGTGGAGGTACGTCTTCCCATATGCAACATGACCTACTTGGGTCACCACTTGACCTTGACCTAAGGTCAAATTTTGAAGTTGATCTAACCTGTTCAACACTAAAATGAGTCGCAGCGCCTTGCGAGACAAACACGATGGCATCAAAATTATTGCCTTGTCGTTATTAAGTAAAAAGCTATTCGTGAAAAACTATTTTGTAAAAAAATAGCCTTTTTGACACTTGATGAGCTCTGTAGCCTAAACTATTGACCTGAGCTAAAATCTGATGACACTTCTTCGATTGCATATTTCAATAGCTTTCCATTGCTGTTTTCCGTTTTTCCTAGCTATCATAGTTCCTGTGATATCTGGGGGTTTCTGGAGCGGAGTCCTAAAACTGGAAAATTTGACCTTTGATGACGCCTGGTGACCTTAATATTGGCTTAAGGAAAACAAAATTGAAGTACTTTCGAATGTGCTTGTCCAGAGCTTTCGAACGCCCTTTTCTTCGTCTTTCTAGCCCCTTTAGTTTTCGAGTTGGAGGAGGGGTGTCTAAACACCCCCCCCCCCCCCGTACGGCGAAGTTGGCGACGAGCACCGGCACGGCGCGGGTTAACCAGGCAGATTGTGCCGTAAATATTGTTAACACAATTTTTTAGCATTTTTCCTATACTTGCCGTGTCGTATTTGACATAAAAAATTATTTATTCGCTGTAGCGCATTTACTGGAAGTGTTATTCAATACTTCCACAGCCACCGCTTTCAGCGCCATCTATTGAGCGATATAGTAAACTTTGTTCTATAAGTATTTTTCGGCTGGCTGACCGCTACTGAGGTTCGGGAAATGAGCCAACGTGACCCCATTGTCATGTTCTAACCAGAAAGAATGTTGAACTAACCCAGCATTGACCTTGTTACGCCTTGTCATACCCTGGTTGTACTACAACTTTAGCCACCGCACCCCGTACACCGCATAACACCAGGTCCAGCAGATCCTGCGTCACAGGCAGCGGTGCTGCAGTTACCGGTTTCCGCAGCGCGCGCAGACAGGTATCCAGGACAGTCCATCTTGTATGTTGGCGAACACGTCGGCAGAGGAGGGTCCGTCCAGCCTCTCTGGTACAGAGGAGGGTCCGTCCAACCTCTCTGGTACAGAAAGGGGTCCGTCCAGTCTCACTGGTACAGAGGAGGGTCCGTTCAGCCTCTCTGGTACAGAGGAGGGTCCGTCCAGCCTCTCTGGTACAGAGGAGGATCCGTCTAGCCTCTCTGGTACAGAGGAGGGTCCGTCCAGCCTCTCTGGTAGAGAGGAAGGTCCGTCCAGCTTCCCCTGTACAGAGGATGGTCTTCCAGCCTCTCCGGTACAGAGGAGGGGTCTGTCCGGCCTCTCTGGCACATAGGAGGGTCCGTCCAGCCCCTCTGGTACAGAGGAGGGTCCGTCCAGCCTCTATGGTATAGAGGAGGGTCCATCCAGTCCCTCTGGTACAGAGGAGGGTCTATCCAGTCCCACTGGTACAGAGGAGGGTCCGTCCAGTCCCTCTTGTACAGAGGAGGGCCCGTTCAGCCTCCCCGGCAAAGAGGAGTGTCCGTCCAGTCTCCCCGGCATATGGGAGGGTCCGTCCAGCCTCTCCGGTACACAGGAAGGTCCGTCCAGCCTCTCTGGTACAGAGGAGTTCTGTCCAGTCCCTCTGGTACAGATGAGGGTCCTTCCAGCCTCTCTGGCACAGAGGAGGGTGTCCAGCCTCTCTGGCACAGAGGAGGGTCCGTTCAGCCTCCCAGCACAGAGGAGGATCCGTCCAGCCTCTCTGGTACAGAGGAGGGTCCGTCCAGTCCCTCTGGTACAGAGGAGGGTCCGTCCAGTATCTCCGGTACAAAGAAGGGTCCGTCCAGTTCCTCTGGTACAGAGGAGGGTCCGTCCAGCCTCTCTGGTACAGGGGAGGGTCCGCCCAGTCTCTCTGGTACATATGAGGGTCCGTCCAGCCTCTCTGGCACAGATGAGGGTCCGTCCCTCTGGTACAGAGGAGGGTCTGTTCAGCCTCCCCGGCACAGAGGTGGATCCGCCCAGCCTCTCTGGTACAGACGAGGGTCTGTCCAGTCTCCCCAGCACAGCGGAGGGTCCGTGTAGCCTCCCCGGCACAGAGGAGTGTCCGTCTAATCCACTTGGTCTGATGGTGGCCTTCTCTGTGAGGCCCAAGATGCTGTTGAGGGCTCTCTGGAAACAGGGTTTTGACTGGGTCGAACTCATCACGTCAGAGTCACGATTTCAGTGGAGGAAGTGGCTAGCTGAACTAACACAACTCAAGGATTTCAGAGTACCACGTTTCTACGGACAGCATGATGGAACTTTCCAGCTTCACGCCTTCGGCGACGCGAGCAAGGACGCCATCGCCGTAATGATATACATTCGCACCAATAGTGATGCACCCGTTCAGAAAAACAGCCCTCGTGATCTGCAAAACGCGACTCGCTCCATCACAAGGTCTATCGATTCCCAGACTGGAGCTGACAGCTGCGCTCATCGGAGCATTTCTCTTGACGTTCGTGAAGAAGCACCTACCGATTGCGCCGTCGGCAGAGTTTCTCTGGACAGACTCATCGGTGACTTTGCACTGGATCCCCAGTGATTCTCAAAGGTGGGGAACGTACGTGAGAAATCGGGTCCAATAAATACAATAACTGACCTCAACGAAGACCTGGAGGCACTGTCCAGGGGTAGATAATCCCGTGGACCTGCCATCCCGGGGAGCGCCAGCGTCAGCCCTGACTCAAAACCTATGGATCCGAGGCCCGGAGTGGCTTCGTCTGCATCACTCACAATGGCCAGCTCTGTGCGACGACGGAGAACAAGAACCGGCTGGCTGTGAGGTCGAGCAGAGGAAACGAGACGTGAGTATATACGTGTGCTCCACTGTGAAGGATGACATTGAGATCTGTCAGTTGGTGCCACTAGACAACTACAGTTCTCTCAAACGTCTACATCGTATAACTGCCTGGGTCATCCGCTGGACAAAGAAGGCACGACGTGAAGAAGACACGAAGGGTGACCTCACACAAGAAGAGATCCGAAGAGCCGAGAATCTGTGGGTCGCTCAAACCCAGACTGACGCCTTCCAGGATGAGAAGACAGCTCTTCAGAGCGGACACGAAGTACAGGCGAACATCCGCCGATATTACCCAGTTGCCATCGCTGCACCAAACTTGTCATTATAGATCTGCATGAGCATCTTTGCCACGCAGAAACACAGCAAACCATGTTCGCTCTCCGACACGGTTTTGGGTTCCGAGGAGTCGGCAGAGGGTACGCCAAGTTATATATAATTGCGAGAAATGTCGGGTGTTTCACCTGAAGCCATTCTCACAGGAGAGTGCGCCCCTTCCCAAGGAGAGAGTTTGTGGAGGTGCCCCCTTCTCGCGTATCGGAGTGGACCTGGGCGGCCCTTTGTACTTCAAGGATGGCGAGAACTCCAACCCAAAGAAGGCCTATTTTGCTCTGTTTACCTGCACTGTTGTCCGTGCAGTCCACCTGGAGCTCGTAAAAAATCTTTCGACTGCAGATTTCCTCGTAGCATTCGAACAATTCGCTGCTCGCCGTGGAAGCCCCGTAGTTGTTTTCAGTGATAACGACGCGAATTTTCGGGGTGCTGTGCCTCGACTAGCTCACATCGGCGCGACATGGAAGTTTAACGTGCCAAGAGCCCCGTGGTGGGTAGGATTTTTTTTAACGAATGATGCGGACGACAAAGGATCCTCTAAGAAAAATACTATACAAGAGCATGATGGCATTCACTGAACTACAGACAGTGCTATGTCGCATTGAAGGTGTCATAAACGCAAGACCGCTCTCGCCCCTCACCGAGGACATCAGCGACGCACGGGTTCTTTCACCGGCTGATTTTCTGGGAGACACATCCCTTGAGTCTGCACGTGCCGTCACGATGCAACCAGCAACAGAGACTGAGCCTGGAAGATCTTTGAGCTCAAGATGGAGGTACCGACGGCAGGTCCTCGAACACCTATGGCGAAGGTGGGCAAGAGAGTATGTGCGCGAACTGAAGGGACTGCGCCGACAAGAGATCAATCCGCCCAAACTGGGGGACATAGTCTTGATTGGCGATAACCCCGAGACCTCGCCAGTGCTCTGGAAGATGGGCAGGATCACCCAGCTTCATCAAGGACGAGACGGTTTAGTCCGGTCTGCAACAGTTACGACAGCTGGTGGCAGTGAGATGATGCGAACCGTCCCGAGGCTTTACTTACTGGAAGCTGCCTGACTTCTAGCGTCATGAGAACGCCGGAGGCACTTTCGTGTGGGGGGAGGATGTTGTGAAACGCGAGTATCCCTCACTCAATCCTCACGCGAGCGGAAAAACTGCTTTTGATTCATCGTAAAGTATGCAATATACGGTAGTTTGATTGAGGAACAAAGGTGTCTTAATTTAGGTAAATAGTACTTAACCCTATTCCCTGCGGTGGCTAGCATTACGTTAACCTGCGGGGTTAGGTCTAGGGTGAATTGGCACGAAGAAGGGGAAAAGTGTTCGAAGTATTTTCTTTCACTAGAGAAAGGAAATGCTATACGAAATGCCATCCAGTCGCTTAAGGTTAATGAGCTCATAATCACGAAAAAGAATGAAATACTTGAGCATTTTTCAGACAATTTACGAACAAAGTACTATAAACATGCGTCAACAGCAAGCACAAAAGAATACTTAAAGAATAATGTAAAACGGAAACTATCCGACGAACAAAGGAACGCATTAGATGCACCATTATCCTTGCAGGAACTACACGTTGCACTAATGGGTATGAAGAAAGGAAAGTCACCCGGAACGAACAGTTTCACTACATAATTTTTTTAACACTTTTGGGATTTACTTGGGGTATTTTTATTTCGAGCTTGCACAGAAGGGCTTCAAAACCAAACAATTATCAACTGTCACCGCGAAAGCGTTGTTACTCTCATACCTAAACAGGGCAAACCAAAAGATTCTTTAACCCGCGAGTTACTGGGGTATATTTCATAACACGACCTACTGGGGGGGGGGGCTATTTCCCCCCCCCCCCCTCTGATCTCCGGAACTACTGGACCGAATGTAAAAATTAAAACGGCATTCGATAGCCCTGGGAAATTAATCGAGATAAACATAATATTGTTGACCTCGAGGTCACCGATCACGTCACAGGTCAGGTCAAGTACAAAATGTTTGACCGTGTCAAAAGGTCTCGATGGATGGAATTGTCGCGCAAAATTGCGATATTAAACGCATAAGCTGTCGATAAATCGGTATGATTCGTGTGTTTCTGACACTTCTAAGTAACTTTCTAAGCTGTTTATGACCTTGGGTCAGGTCAAGGTCATCCGAGGTCACGAGGTCAAACTGCAGATTACGGTTATTAGGCGTTGTAACACATGTTTATGGGTTTGTTTATCGTCTAGAACGCGTAAAATGACCTTAGAACATTGTTTGTTTCATATAAATAGAAGAAAAAAGCAAAAATGGAAATGCGTTTTTTATGCATAGTAATGTTGTTAGAGGTGGTGGATTTTTGTCATGTAAAGGTCATAACTCGGTCATTTTCGAAGATATCGACTTCAAATTTGGTACACATATTCACCGCACACGTCTCAATCACATATATATTCAGTTGTTTTATCATTCTGATTTTTTCTTGAAAATTTTCTATAAAAAAAAAATGTATTTGGATTTCTCAAAATTTTAAATAAAACAAAACTCAAAAATCAGAGATATCAGTTTGATATCTCGGTCTATTGTCAGTAATTTGATTCAATACAATTGAGTTTTCTCAAACATCGTACCTTTGACAGCATTTTCCGCAAACCATTATTTTGCAACCAAAACCGAAGAACATGGCGTCACTCTGACGTCATTCCCGGTTGACCTATTATAACCTCATCTTTTTCCTTTTGCCAACATGTGTAGAATTGATGTGAGGGAAGTTATTGCAAGTTTGGTGACGATACCGATGTTTGTTTAAGAGTTATTGCAAAATAACGGGAGGGGGGGGCAAAAATTCCCCCCCCCCAGTAACTCGCGGGTTAATGAGAGTCTCTTGCCGTCCGAGATACTCTCCTTCGGCAATAAAACAAGGAACACACACCCACTAAGGCATGTCCCTCCAAGGTGTGGTCGGACCAAGTAGACCCTGATCCAACCCTACGATTTTCCAGACCTCGCTCGTTTCCGCGGGTCACAGTCTACAGGAGAGACACGTTTAACGGGCGGAATGAATGAAATTTACCACGGTAGACATAATCACCGAACAGGGATGAGCAGATCCACAGCTGACCTCTGAGACTTACTTGGACTGTTTGGAGGCCTGGGCGCACTATCGGCAATTTCAAGATCGGTCCCGTCCTCGCTGCTCTGCTGTTCGATCTGCCGACCCCCTTCACCCCTCTTGCAGGCCCTTTTATCAACTGTTTGCTTGAATAATCAGGTCAGTTGCCAGATTGGCGTCTTGCTGCCGTGATTTTTTCTCCACTCGGTTTTAATTTTCGATTTCCTTTTACTGTCCTGTCATTGGTTCTTCTCACCCGGCTGCAACGGCCTGTGGATGCCTGCGGCGGCCGGAACTGCTGTCTACAGCGGCCCAGAGGCGGAGCTTGCTGCCGTGATCTAGGTCAGGATCCTGCGCAGAGGCTTCTGCCGAGCGCCGTACGTGACCCGGGCCGCTGGCCGGCGCTCACGCTTAATGGTGCCGTGTAGCTGCTGTTATGGCGTCCTTTCATGGGCCGGGTGCCATAATAGCGACACCCTGGCGGTACACAGGTCGGAACGAGGGTATTTGTTGCCTGCGTGGGGGGGGGGGGGGCTTCAGCCGGCGTCTCCACTGTTGAAGTTTTTGGCGTCCAAACGGCCGCCGTTCCTTCCCTGTTAATTTTTTTTTTAAATATACATAGCTTTTGCTTTTGGAATGTTTCTATTCTTCTGCTTATCTCTATACTTTCTTCTTTTTCCCTCTGTTTCTTTTGGACAATTTAAAATGTATCTCGCTACTTGGCCAGGCGGGCCGCACAGATACTGATGATGCAATGTTCGTGTTCATGTGTGTATGTTTAATGTCTCGAAATATATAATTTCAATTTAAAAAAAAATAATACAAAAAACTGCGGGGTGGGCAGATTCTGCCCCCCCCCCCCCCCCCCCCCGAGATCTCGAGAACTCCTCGGTCGATTTCGATGGGGAAAACTCCATCCGATTCGTCATGACAAGATCTCTCTTTTTGGAACCCGAAATTTATTTTTTATTCACAAATAGGGAAGGGGGCAAGGGGGGCAAAAAAATCGAAAATTTGGGGTGTTTTTTAAAGGTCATTGCGGCCTTGCGCTTTGACCGATTTGCATGCCCCAAACATGTTTCAGCTTCAAATGTAATAGTCTTCAATATATGAAAAGACAAAAAAAAATAGGCGTATTCAGGGGATGGAAAATGGGGGGAAGTTTTTTTTTTAAATATGTGCTTTTCGTGATTGTTTGGGACAACATGAACGTCACATGTGGGCATTATATGCTGTAACTTGTTAAATGTAATATATTGCGCATAGGCGGATCCAGGAAAACAACGTGGGGGGCACTATGCACGTAACGCTTTGATCATCTTACTAATTTGAAGTTGGACCTAAATTGAGGGAGGGTATCGTCTCCCATTTTTTGTACCTGAGCGCGCCTCTGCCCAAAACATTTGTACACTCCCAGTATCTATGATGTATATTGCATTGCAATCGTTTCTGACTCATTTATTGCACTGCAAACCACGAAAAAAGTATGCGCCGCAAAACCACATTCGAAACACCCTCCCCAAAACAGGAGCCTGGCACCGCCTCTGCTAGACCGATTTTTTCGAAATTTTGACGCAACATGCGGCATTCAAAGTTGTGAAAAGTCACAAAGTTTAAAGACGCTAGGCCTAACGGTTTGGAAGCGGCAAGTGAAAAACCACCGGGTGGCAGAATCTGACCCAGCAGGGAATAGGGTTAAGGATATCTAAGATTAGATTAGATTAGATTAGATTAGATATTATATTTAAGAATGTCAATCCAATGACATTTGACTCAAACTACAACACCGGTATTTGACTGGCGTCTCAGCAGAACGGCATTGACTGGGGGGGGGGCGTTAAACGCCACCCTGGTTATCTTCCGAACCAATGATCGCAACGAGACACGCAAGGCGGAAATCGAAAGATTTCAATAAGATGAATCTAAAGCAAGCTCAAAAATGTCAAAGTGAGGTTAACTGTCAGGTCACGGTCAGGTCAAAGGGCAAAATCGACGTATTTGAGTTTATGGGCCATACTTTCCAATTACGACCAGGATCACCCAAAGTGCTGCCAAAAGTGTGATACACATCCCGGATGAGATAAAGTGAGATTGTTGGCCAATTTCAAGGTCAAAGTCAGGTCACAAAAGGTCACTATGCTCCAAATATCTACGAAAGTCATGTAACACATGTTTTATGAGTTCTTCTCCACGAAGAATTCGATAGTGACAGTCATTTTACCACCTGACTTTATTTACGTGAAGTTAATTTCAGGTTCAGGCCAAGTTCAGGTCACTGAAGGTCAAACTTTTACATTAATTACTCGGAATAACAAAGGCATTTTACTGGACCAGTATTGTCTCAGAAATACAGTGGTGTCATTTATGTGTCTGTATCTGGTCAATAAAAGCCAAAAAACGCAATTTGTAAATATGACATCAAGAGTTACCCATACATTAGATCCCCTAAGTCAGTCAAAAATGGTGATATCATTCTGAAATTTTGTATGGTAGTTTCCCATTTGTGATTCTCTGACATATGTTCCGGATTTTCAATATCTTTGAAAAATTTATTTTGTTGGCATCCCCAAAAAATAGGCGTCAAAAACCAACATTTCTACATTCCGAGATAGCCATATTGTAGCCCTGGCAATTTGCTATCTTTTGAAGTTTTTGGGTTGCATTTTTCTCTAAATGTGGAATTTGTACAGTCTGTTACATTTTAGCTGATTTTGGTGTAAAACTCGTGTGTAGTGACGTCACTAAATTCGATATAACTCGACGGTTTTTCGACGAAGTTACTTCATTTTTTCGGAGAAGACGTAACCGTGATTTCGAAGAAGGTACCCGAAGTTTCACGTTGATAGCGCTATTGGTTTTTGAGCTATTACGAAAATTCATCAGGGGGCATTAAACGCCTCCCCGCCAATGGCGGGTTAACCATTCGGCATCAGGCGTCAGCAGTGTACGGGGGACGAGGCATGGACACAAATATAAATAAATACAATAAAAATGAGCTGCGGCAGAACAAAAGCATTGGTCGAATGAATCCTGGATCCGCTTTTGTTATCATGATTCGTGATCCCATTGTTTTTAAGATTTGTGTGAGGGGTTTTGGTAATTGGTGGTATCCAGTGGTGGTGGAGGCGGGGAAAGGGGCAGGAGGGACAAGTTGTCCCCCAACTCCAGCCGAATTGAACATTAACCCTTTGGCTTGCATGAAAAGAATCTATTTCCAAAAATCAACTCCCCCCTAACTCTATGAAGAGCTTCCGCCGCCCCTGATGTTGTCACCCCCTCTGCCCCTTCCATTGCTAGACCCCACGGCATCACTAGCGGATCCAGGGAGGGGGGCAAAGCGGCAATGGCGTCGCCACTGCCCACAGACCAAATACAACTACTAGGGACAAATCCAAGCACACATGTACTTTACCATGGGACCATATTAGGAATGGATGAAAATTACTATTTTGTATTACATTTGTTTTAATATTTTTTAACACATTTTGGGGATCAAAATTACAAACAAATTCATGGTATTTTGTGGGTCCATCAGCCAATGATAAGGGCCCACTTCGGTTAGCCAGCCCCCCCCCCCCCCCCCCCCGTCGCAAAATCCTGGCTGCGCCCCAGCATAGGAACGAGTAAAACGAGTGTTAAATAGCTCGTGATAAGCTCTATCGAATGTATTTCGATTGTTTTTGGGTCCATTAGGTCACTCGAGACCACCAAAGGTTACATTTCGGTGGTATTTGCGTGTCCTTTATATAAACATATTTGATATAAACATATTTGGGTGTCTTTTATGATATTAAAATGTATGTTTTAATTATATCAGTAAAGCATTTGACACAGTCCCCCATAAAACACTAGGGTTGCAACTTAAATTCATGGGATCAGGGGCAAGATTCTCGATTGGATAGAAACGTGGCTTTCAGGACGTCAGCAAAGGGTTATATTAAATAGGTGCAAATCACAATGGAAGGAGGTTCTCAGTGTGGTTCCACGGGGCTCAGTCCTGGGCCCATTGCTGTTTATAATATTTGTGAATACAATTGAGAGCAGTATAGACAGCAAACGAAGTCTCGAAATTTGCAGACGATCTAATAGTTGACAGGATTATCAGGGGAAGACATGATCAGGATGTTTTTTATCAGATCTGGACAAGCTAGTTGAGTGGTCTGAAGCATGGCAGATGCAATTCAATTTGAGTAAATGTAAGCATATGCACGCTCGACGAGTTAGCAGTAAACATAGGCATGAAATGGGTGGGCAGAAACTGGAGCAGATTGAAAAGGAAAGATATTTAGGTGTCGTGGTAAACAGTAGACTATCAGCGTCAGACCAGAGGCCTTTTGTATAAACCATACGCCACGGAAAAGTACGATTCCTCTTATAATTGTAACTATTCTAAGACATTGTGCTTCAACCAGATCCTAAAATTAAACAGAACAGTGAGGAATTTACGACGGTGCGTGAAGTCGTTCCAAGGGTTTCATAAAAAGTAGTCTCGTTATCACGCCGCATACGCGCCATAAATGTGAAAATCCTAAATTAGCAGGAACAAATCTGAGAAGGGGTAGTGTTGCTTTGATTTTGAGGGCGACATTTGGTAAGCATCGGATTTGTATAGTATTGCCGATAAGAAGCGCGGATAAATGGAGTTTGTCGAGGACGAAGAGGTTCTCCAGCTGGAAAACCGTCGCCGAAGACGCCTAAGGACGTTTCGTCCCAGAAAAAAAAAACATGGACTGGCCTGTGCCGGAAACATTCAGGTAAATCCGTCCGTCCGTGAAGCTAGCGACTAATTCAGCGATGGATTCGGCGACAGATTCAGATTTCTCCGCCCCTGTAGCTCAGTTGGGAGAGCGCTGGGCTTCTGAGCTCACCCGGTAGTGGCAGCCCGGGTTCGAGTCGCTTCGGCGCTCGCTATTTGCCCCTGACTGGGATGGCCTGTGGCTGGTGCCAGCGGTCGCACTCAAGGTCACGTGACGTCAGAGGGCGGGGCCAGGTATGTCGGGCACGTAAAACTTTCGCTTCTAAATTCTGCCGGACGCCAGGGATTGCTTGATCGGGTGGTGGGGTCAGGGCCTGCGCAACAAGTTATGCTTAGCGCGGGGTCTGACCTCGGTAATCCATCCATTCACAAACATTCGGACTAAATTGATAAAATAAAATAAAAAGATATGCCCCAAACCTCGGCACACAGTCAATTATAGCACGCTGATTACGAATATGACCTTCATTTTGCTGTTCAAGGTCACATTCAAGGTAAAATTCAAGGTCAAAGGACTGGGTACCGCATAATGTCCCGAAAGTATTGCCGGATCGTTACCAAAGTGGTCCCAGATGATGACGGGCTCCATATCTAACGTCCGTCTCCGTGACCTGACCCGTGACCTTTGACCTTGGAGGTCAAATTAAAAGTCAAAGAACGTGGTACTGCACAACGTTCCGAGTTTATGGCGGAATCCTTTCCAATGTAATCCCAGATGATAGACAGGCTCAGTGGCTCCGCCATGCCTTTGAAATTGGTGGGGGGTCGAGGGAAGCCGAGTGGTCACCGGCGGGGAGCGTCGGCGAAAAGCTGTTGGACGGGGGAGGGGAGGGGGGGGGGGGCGTCAGCGAAAGCTTGTTGAATAGGGGAGAGGTAACAAATAATGAGTACAACTGAAGACTGATTTATAGTTGTTTGTGAGGGAAAATTGGGGATAGTCCCCCTGGCTCAAGAATGGCGGCGGAGCCACTGGATTAAATTACTTAGATAATTATAAATATAGCACCTACACCACGCTAAAACAGCTCAAACCTCAAGTTAAAGCCTGTATGCATTGTTTACAAAATAACCGCGGATCAGGAGGCGGATGAACATCACTTTCCTAAGACAGATCCTAATATCAATGCAAATGGTGATAAGATTGGTTCCAGATGAATTAAAAAGTATTTATTATTAGATGTATGCCTAAATGTTGTGCAACAATGCTGTGAATAGCTTAGATGCGCTGTTTCAATTTGACACTACTTTATTCTGGATATGACGTCATAACCTAGAATCCGGCACATTCTAAGAAAGAAAATAAGAGGTTGGTGAGACACAAATTACGAAGTTTCGCAGAATCTGCTCTTTCTAATATTTTCTAAGATTTACTCCGGCCACGTAAATCGTAAGTTTTATGCAAAATACCTCAGGTCGTAGAAGCTAGGAAAAAGGCACTTAGAATGCTGGGGGCCATGAACAGAAATGTGTTCTACAAAAGTGAAGAGGTAATAACAAAACTGTATTGTGCATACGTTAGACCATATTTATTGTGTGCAAGCCTGGTCTCCAACATATGAGAAAGATTGCTAGTTGTTTGAAAGAGTTAAAAAAGGGCAACAAAAATGGTTAATTGTCTTGGTAGTTTGCCTTATGAAGATAGATTAAAGAAATTGGGTATGTTTTCACTTAGATATAGAAGGAGATCTAATTGAAGTCTTCAAATTTGTAGATGATCAGCATTCTGGATATGTAAAGGGAATGTTTGAGTTCAATAGGCAAAATCGAGGTAGAGGTCATCGG
This sequence comes from Chirona hameri, assembly GCA_036785665.1. Lineage (NCBI taxonomy): Eukaryota > Metazoa > Arthropoda > Thecostraca > Balanomorpha > Balanidae > Chirona > Chirona hameri. The sequence continues at coordinate 23,989 of JAXIVJ010007608.1, forward strand.
CATAAACTCATTATGAAACAAAGTAGGACCAGGCCATGACAGTCATTGTTCAGTAGAAGGGTTGTAGGGCATTGGAATATGCTACCAGGGGATGTCGCTGCTGCAGTGACACTTGCTTCCTTCAAAATTAGATTATATAAATACTTTACAGAGAAGAAGTTCACAAATACTCGTGGGATTAGGCTTCTTTTTGGGCAGGTAGAGTAAGGTGATTTGAAGGGGCGAGACTGGTGGATGGGGGGGTGTGCAACCTCGGATGGGCCCGAGAGGCTCTTTGTTGCACTTTTCCTTTATGTATTTATGTCTTTTAAATATTGTGTGCCCTGAGAGAAAAAGGAGTCGGCGATGAGCCATTCGAAAGACATTACATTTTCGATCTGACACATGTCACCAGATTTGACGTCAGGTCAGCAGTTATGCCAGGAGAGGTCACTGAATTAAAAAGTCTAAAAATAACAAAATCACATGTTTTTTAACATGATTTGTAGACAAAATAATACTAAAGTACTTAGTACTTTAGTATTATTTTGTCAACAAATGATGTTAAAAAACATGTGATTTTGTTGTTTTCTATTTTGATCTATAAAATGTTATTTTCCTCAAATAAAAACAACACTCAGAACCTGTTCCACAGACCTTAACCCGCGCGGCGCTGGGGTCTCCAGCCGAACGCGCGGCGCTGGGGGGAGGAAATCTCCCCTCGTATCTTCCAAACCAATGACCGCAGCGAGACGCGCAAGGCGGCGATCGAAGGCTCTCATGGAGACGAATATATTGCAGACCTGAAATTCTTCAAATAAGGTCACGTGTCAGGTCAGATCAGGTCAAAGGGTCAAACTTATGGTATTTTAGTTTGTGGGCCATACTTTCCATCCAAAGCCTTAGATAGCAACCATTGTCGCACAAGGTGCTCTCAAAGGTATCATGCATCTCCTGTATAAGCGAAAGTGAAATTGTAAGCAAAGATCAAGGTCAAGGTCAAGTCACAAAAGGTCACAGTGCTACGAAAGCCATACGACACATGTTGTATCGGTTATTTTACACGTATAATTCGATAGTAGCGACCATTTTCACAACCTGACCCCATATAATGGCCCTCAGGTCAAAGTCAGGTCACAAAAAGGTCAAAAGTTAAAATTGATTAATCGAAATAAAAAAGGCATGTGTCCAGACTAGCTTCGTCTCAGAAAGAAAGCGGTGGCGTTTATTTGTCTGTATCTGGTCATTAAAAGACAAAAAACGTATTTTCAAAAAATGACGTCATGAGTTACTTATACTTAGGGAGCCATAAGTCAGGGAAAAATAAAGATATTGCTTTGAAATTTTGTTTGGATATCGTCCATACTTGGTTCTCTAATATATTTTCCGTTTTTTTAATATTTGTTTTCAATACTTTGTAGAAATAAAAAATGAAAAAAATGTTGAGGGTTAAAATCCAACATTTGGAAACTCCGAGATAGCTATTTGGAGGAAAATGTTATTTCCTTTCTTTTGACGTTTATTGTTTGCTATTTGCATCAAAACTCTCTTTGTTACGACTTTACAAACATTTAACGTGTTTCCACCAAAAATGGCATGACATGAAGTCACTAAAACGTCATTATCTTCCAAACTACATGACCAATTTCAATAAAATTTTGTCAAGACGTAGAATTTATACAGCATAAGGTACCCAAAGTTTCACTTCGATAACTCTAGTAATTTTCAAGTTATTGAGAAAATCCGGGAGGGGGGGGGTAAAATTTACCCAATTTACCCACAATTATCACTGAAGCGGATCGGAAGTTATTGAGAATAAATAGAGGGGCGAACGACCACTTTGTGGCGTCCTGCCATTGCTATTAATGCATCTTAGCAAGGTTTCGTTTTTTTCGAGGTGGTAGGGTTTGTTTTGGGAAGGAGGACCAAAAGCGGTGTGCCAAGTCTCTTTTTATGGTCCGTGGAACAGGTTCTGAGTGTTTTTTGTTCTCTCGGAAAAGTGCATTTTATAGATCACTCTTAACTAAAGTGATGTGTTCCACTATTGTACTTGTTTCGTTCGCACGTGGCAGTTGATATATAACATGACCTAGTAAGGTCAAATATGAAAGCTGACCTGACCTGAGGTCATATAAAGGTCATGTGACGTGCCTGTTACCGTCGCCATCGCCGTCACGCCAGCTGGCGGTGCACTGGCTGGGGCCGGTTCGTGCTGCAGTGGGTTTCATCAGCCGGGGTGGGGGCACGTCTGACCTCCGGCACTCGGCAGGCGCCTGCTGGCCCCGTCAGGGGCGGCTCCCCCCCCCCCCCCCCCCCCCCCCCGCGCCGGTGGCGATATAATAGCCTGTCGGGAGGAACTGGAGCAGCCAAGGCCGGCTCCGCTCCACACCGTGCCGCTGCGCCGTCCACACAGCACCCCACACACTGACACGGAGCCACACACAGCATCCCACACACATCACCCCACACACTGACACCGAGCCACACACAGCACTCCACACACTGACACCGAGCCACACACAGCACCCCACACACTGACACCGAGTCACACACAGCATCCCACACACTGACACCGAGCCACACACAGCACCCCACACACTGACACCGAGCCACACACAGCACCCCCACCCTGACACCGAGCCACACACAGCACCCCACACACTGACACCGAGCCACACACAGCACCCCACACACAGCACCCAACACACACTGACACCGAGCCACACACAGCACCCCACACACTGACACCGAGCCACACACAGCACCCCACACACTGACACCAAGCCACACACAGCACCCCACACACTGACACCGAGCCACACACAGCACCCCACACACTGAAATTTTATTTGAAAAATTTCACAAAATTCATGTAAGCTTGTAATGACATAGCGCATGATAATTTCACTATAAATCTTAAATCTGTTTTGCATGACCCGGCCTAGTGGTGAGCGCGCTTCCGAAACGACTTCGGGTCGTCTGGGGAAAGCTGGCTGGTTAGATGCGAGCAGACGCGTATAATATCGAGTACATGGGTATCAGTGCGAGTGATCTCTGTGATCTCTGCGAGTGATCTCAAGTGATCTCTGTTGTGTCGAGTGCTGCAAAGTCGCAGAGCGTTTGTAAGTGGCTACAGCGCCTTTTATGTTGCAAACAGGGATTTCAGGTTGCAGGTGTTCCAGAGTGTTGTTGCCAAGCGGTAATAAACGGCCATTATTTGATATCTGCTTGGACTTTTCTAGACTGACGTCGACGCAAACAGTCGTGAGCCCCGTACTGTAACACCGGTGTAGTTTTAGTGGTATAACACCACAGGTCAGTGTAAAATGAAGGTGCTACACCACTAATCAGTGTAAATTCACGCCAATATTTGGTGTGTAAATACACTGGTGAAGCGACTCAGAAACGGCTGGGTGTTGACGGGCCGGAAAAATGGTGTCTACACCAGAATCGGGTGTAAATTTATTTGCAGTGCGCCATGCTGTGCAATTTGCATTATAGTTAATTGGAATGGGCCTGCTCCCAGCTGTTCCGGAGATATCCGCGAAAAACCTAATGGGGGACCCCCCCCCCCCCCGCCCCTGTTACAAATAGAGTTAAAGTATCGTCGTAAAATGCAGCTCACATCATCTCATCTCATCTAATTTGGTAAATATACAGCGGCAAACGTGGATTACGCTGACACTGGCTTCAGGGCGTTGTGGTTAGTTTATCTGTCTGACTCAGATGACTTGCAAAGTAGCTGACCGTTGAACCCACAGTGACTCGGCGATTCGGACCACGACAAAGTGGCGTGACTAAGAGCCTGTTCCCGTGGCGCCTCTAACCGCCTCCAAGTTGCTCCAACTTGCAACTATCCTTTCCTATTACACAGACAGTTACAAGTTGGATCAACTTGGAGGAGGTTAGAGGCGTCACTGGAACAGGCCCTAACATTAGTCAGTCAAACAGTTAGAAGTGCTATTCTGGCATGGTGCCATCATAGTAGTTTGGCAGGCGGCAGCAGCCAGTTTTCCTGTGCCCCTCAAAGAACATCAAATTGATCGGCGTAATAGTTGACTCGGAGTTGTCGTGGGGCGCGCACGTCTCAAGTGACGTGAGAAAATGTAATTATATTCTTATCTTTCTTTATAGATGCCGGCATTATTTTACTTCCGACGTTCTTAAAACCATCAATCAAGCCTACGTATTCCCACATATGCATGTGCTGCATGTGCGTGTGGGGCGGGGCGACCTAGAGTCAGTTGCATAAATTTCAAAAAGTGATCAACTTCGCCGCGAGAATAGTTACCGGTTCCATAAAACATAATCACGAAACCACAGCACTACTTTTTGTGGGGTGGCCGAGGATCGGGGTCATGGTGGCGCATTTATTGTGATGGCTCAAAAAGATTTCGGCCGATTTTGTTTGTGTTTCTTACTTTACACGACGCGCCGTTCGTTTTTAGGCAGGTACACAACAAATAATGCACATTGACCGGCAAAATCAGAGATATGCACACACATACACACAAAACAAAAACAGGAGTGGGCGGATCCCCCCCTCCCCCCCCCCCCTCTAGTGCGCGTGCTAAGGCTCCTTGACCCTCGCCCGGGTAGGGGGTGGATTAAACCCCCCTCGGGTTTTCTGGAATAACTCGCGTAGTTTCCAACCGATTTCGATGCAACTTTCAGTACCCTACTTTTGCAAAAATTTCCCACATACTCTGAAAATTTTGAACTTCTAACCCACATGACCCGTGACCTATGACCTGTTTCTCAAGGTCATGTCAGGCGCAACTGGCGTCCCGCAGTATCGATGCTTGTAACTTCTCCAGTTTTCGAGTGTTTGTTGTTCAGGAGCATATGCACAGGTGTTTACGGGTGACAGTTGTGGTTTCCACTGAGATTGTGACCTCGATTGACCTTTTCAGAGGTCAACTCAGGTCATTGACCTCCGATGACCTCAGATGACATTTTTGGGCTTCTAGCGGTTTCTAGGACATTTTGTGACGCTGATTTAAAATTTGGGATCCATTTCACATATGTATATGTTCCACTGGGGTCATGGGCTTCCACAGGTCAACCGAGGTCACTGACCTCAGATGGCCTGACATGACCTTTTTGGAATTCGGCAGTTTTTAGGACATTTTGTGATGCTGATTACGAATTTGGCACCCATTAAGCATTACTATAAGCTCATTCACGACTCTAGCTCAATACAATTCAATTTATACGCATTTTCAATTTTGATGACATTTGGGTCATTGACATAACCTCAGAGGTCACCTAATGACCGAAGACCTTAAAATCGGGTATCAGCGGCTTCCTCTCGTCACATGCAACACGCTCGTCTTTAAATTGAAGCTCTAACTCAGTTAGAGGCGAAACTCTAAGGGGGGCCGTACCGTACCCCCCCCCTCCTACCCGAACACGTAGTGATTTTGCTCTACCCGGGCGAGGGTTAAGTATATATGAGTCACTTATGACGTATTTTTTAATTGGGTTTTTCGGTTTAAATGACAAGCTACGAACAAATAAACATCACCAACGCATTTCTGAGGAAAAACTGGTCTAGAAACATGCCTTTTATATTTATATTGATAAATTTATAGTTCTGACCTTATGTGGAATTCTGACCTTGTGTGGCATGACCTTGAACTGATCTTAACATTAACTTCACTTAAGTGAGATCAGGTGGAAAAATGACTATCACTATCGAATTCTACGTTAAAAATAATCCGTAAAATAATTAAATGTGTCGCATGACTTTCGTAGATCTTTTGCGCATAGTGACATTTTGTGACCTGACCTTGACCTTGTCCTTTGCAAACATCTTACTTTAGCTCATGCGAATGTGTTGTATACCTTTGAAAGCACTGTGGGTGATAATGGTCGCAATCAAAGGCTTTGTATGGAAAGTATGACCCATACACTCAAATACCTCGATTTTGACATTTGACCTTACCGTGAACTGACGTGTGACCTCAATTTGAAAACTTCTAGCATGTTATAGATGCGTCTCATTGGGAGCTTCCGAATGCCGCCTTGCGCGTCACGTTGCGATAATTGGTTCGGAAGTTAACCAGGGGGCGATATCTCTCCCCCCCCCCCCCCCCCCCCCCCTCCACCCCAGTCAGAACCAGGAGGCCGGTGAGGCTTTTTAGGCTGGGGATCCAACAATATTAACAGCTCCCTACTTTTCAGCGATTTATAATTCTTCAATCACTGGTATTGGTTCGATATGAATGCAATAAAGTTGGCAGAATAATGATTAATTCACAACTTCACAATCATAGGTGTCGCCACGTTGTCCTCTGGTTACATGCGCTGGCGACACTGATGTGGCTTGATGACTGACTGGGGAAGGCAGGAGTAGGATGTCTGGGTCAGGGTAAAGATGGTGAGGAAAGACGACAGTCGCTGACTGATCACAGCTCCTCGATGGCGAGGGCACTGTGATCCGACAGATCTACCGATACTTCGGCGCCTCGATGGCGAGGGTAGCCGAAGCCGACTGGTCGCACCCTTTGTATGAAAATAGGCCCCGCCTCCCGCGTCTCGATGGCGAGACACGAGAAACGAGTTAAACCCCCGATGTCTCGATAGCGAGACACCGTGGCCGCCTCCCTCACACACCCCGGATGAGGGTGGAAAGTGACAAGATCCCAGGAAATAAGGACGGGGTGCAGTCAGTCACCTTGTGCTTGAAGGTTTGCTGCTCCGATCTCACATCCGTCCGTCACTTCTCGTCACCTCCGTCAACTCACCGCACAACACTTGAGTCCTTCACTCAGGTATATTGTTACCCGTACCAAACACGGTAGTGTAAACTACCGTGACGACAGAGTGAGTCTGGTCCGCGCCAGACCCCGCGAGACAGTGGCCCGACGCATAGCGCGCCGGCCCGACATAACCTCGCCGGTGCCCCGCGGCTCGGGACACCAGCGACCAATCACAGGCACGCACGTACGCCCTGGCCCAGGTCGGGCCTCGCCCCGGGAGCCACGTGGCCGCTGCGGACGCTACGGCCGCCAAGCGGCCCGGCCGGTAACCCGGCGGGCGCCGCTCAGCAGCCGCCGGTGGCAACATCCTCCCCCACCGTGTTGCACGGCAGGGCAACACGCAAACAAACAAGACGCGCTGCGATGCGTTCCTATGCACGCCCTGTGATTCGTGCTGCACTGTCACATTGACATTTCAGTGACACACAACACCGACATGACACCCTTTCTGCGGCGTCCATAACTGTCGCGAAATCATAGATACGAAGCACTTTTCACAAAATAACAACAACATAAACACGTCACTCCTTTGAGGATTATATAGCATATGCTTGTGCTCCACCTAGCACAAGCACGTCCTGCTTGCAAGCACGTGCTGACAAGCAAGTCCTGCTTCTCTTCTTCATCGGTGCATGTCAGCGGAGCCGGTTCCTCCTGCGGCGGCCACTGACTGGAGTCTCCGCGCAGAAAGTCCGGACCCGTCAGCCACCGGCAGTCGTGTATGAGCGCGAGGACGGAGAGCCCCCTGGAGCAATCATCTGCAGGGTTGAGCTTCCCGGGCACGTGGCGCCAGCGCGCGTCACGCGTTAGCTCGTGAATCTCAGCCAGCCTGTTCGCCCCAAAGGTCTTGAACCTCCGAGTCTCGTTGGCGATGTACTGTTGTATGACCTTGCTGTCCGTCCAACAGATGACGTCATCAGGCTGCTGCGTCAGCTCACTGAGGACAGCAACCACCAGGCGTGCTCCGAGAACGGCCGCCTGCAGCTCCAGTCTGACGATTGACAGTCGTTACAGTGGTGCGATTCGACACTTGCTGATCAGGAAGCGGCAGTGATGTGATCCGCTTCTTGTGGTCGTCCTCCAATACGCCACAGCACCGAAGGCGCTCTCCGAGGCGTCACAGAATACGTGTAGCTCACGTCGCACCATTTCCAATCCTTCCGACGTCACACCGCGCCGAACTGTGACCTCAGTCAGCTTCTCTGACTCTCTCAACCACTCAAGCCAGAGGCTGAGTTCAGGTTCAGGCAGCGGCTCGTCCCACTCCAGGTGTCTGCACCACAAGCGTTGCATCATCCTTTTCGCTCGCACCGTGAATGGAGCAACGATCCCAAGAGGGTCAAAGATGGTCGACACCTTGCAGAGTACTCCACGTTTGGTTGCGCTGACTGTCTGCTGCCTCAGACGAAAGCCCAGTGTGTCTTTCATCTCATCCCAGACAATCCCCAGAGCTTTCTCAGCCGTGTGTGAGCTTTTCACTAGGCTCTTGGAGGCCCCAGCCCTTTCACACTCCGGGTTGTCTCGGAGGACCGTGGACGAGTTGCTCCGCCACTTGGTGAGGTGAAAACCCCTTTCGTCAGCGCTTCCATCACCTCAGTGTACAACTGTTGGGAAGCACCCTCAGTCATGCTCTAGAACAAACAGTCGTCCATGAAGAAACACCGAGCCATCTGCTCCGGACTCCTGGTGGCAGAGGCGTTCGTCTTGGCTCCGTAATCGAGCAGAGCCCTTTGCAGCACGTAGTTAGCGATGGCAGGCGATGACTTCGCTCCAAAGATGGTGACTTGCATCCGGTACACGTCTGGTTTGTGGTGCCGCTCCATGTCCCGCCAGAGAAAACTGGACGCCGGTTGGTCCTCCTCCCTGATCCGTACTTGGTGATACATCTGTTTGATGTCGGCGGTGACCGCGATGAGCCCTTCCCTGAAGCGCAGGAGCACCCCAGGCAGACTCTGAAGCATGTCAGGGCCGGTGATGAGCTTGCCGTTCAGAGAGGTTTCTCGATGCGTCGCCGCTGCGTCGAAGACGACTCGTTTCTTCCCTGGTTTGTTTTGGTTGACGACTGCATGGTGTGGCAAAAACCATCGCTTCTCCTTCGGCTCTTGTGCCTCCTCTGATGATAGCTTCTTTGCATGGCCATCAGCCACGTAGCCATCAATCGTGCTTCGGTATTTCTCTGCGAGCTCTGGTTGTCTTTCCAGCTTCTTCTCGGTGCCTTCCAGCCGGTGGTACGCTTGTTTCCAGTTGTTGGGGAACGTCGGCTCCTCTTCACCCCACAGCAACCCGGCTTCGTACCTGTCCCCCACCTTTCTGGTATGCTGATCCAGGATACTTAGAGCCCAGAGGTCCTCCTGGGACCTGGGGTTCGGGCTGTTGACCTTTGTGCCAAAGGCTTCTGTAGTCCACCATTCCTGAACCAGTTCCTTGAGACTTTCTTCTTCAGATGACTGACGACGCACAAACATGACCTGTCGCATCGTGTTCGGCACCAGAGTCGATATGGCACCCGTCAGAGTCCAACCAAAGTCGGTCTTCACTGCCACTGGCTGACCAGGGCCTCCCACTCTGACCTCCCGTTGCACCACGGCTTCCAGGATGTTGGCTCCGAGAAGCAGCTCAACTCGCGCGCCATTGTACTGTGGCAGGTCCAAATCCTGAAGGTGTTTCCAGCTGTGAATCCGTCGACTGCTCACACTGGGTGCTACCACGTTGAGCTTCGGAACGGACCACACCTCCGGCACCACGATGCGTCCTTCTTTGGTGGCTGCGCCGAGGGCGCTGACTGTCAGTTGGACCCGAAGAGACGACTGCCTTGGGCCGCTTCCTTCAATGTTCTGAAGTCGCAGATTCTCTCGTTTTCCATGAACCCCAATCTCTTCCAGCACGTCTTGGCAGCAGAGGGACATCTGAGCTCCTGAGTCCAACATGGCGACTACATCTTTATCACCTTTCGGGCCGTGGATCCGCACTGGTACCAGCTGCAGCAGCGTGTCTGTGGCTTCCGTCAGAGCCACACCGACGATGGGGCTTCCCTCTCGCACCTGATACTCCGGTTCGGCTCTGTGTTCTTCTCTGTTGGCTGAGGCACTTCTGTCCACATGGAGAAGTCTGTGATGGGTCGCCTTGCATCCGTTCAAATTGCAACGCCTGGCAGATCTGCATGCCCTCATGAAATCCCCCTTGCGCAGACACGCCCAACAGAGCCGTTCTGAGCTCACCACCGTCATCCTCACTTCACGGGTCTTTGCCTTGAACTCTGAGCAGTCTTGCACCTTGTGCTCGTTCTGGCAGACGACGCATGACGGTTGTCTTCGGTTTTCCTCCTGGGAAGACGTTGCCGACGTGGTTAGAGTCGTTCGGCGCGCGGAGACGACTTCTCTTGGGTATGTGGTCATCTTCTCTGTCTGAGTCGCGGCTTTGGGAGGCGGCGTGTCTCAGAATTATAACTTCAGTCTTCAGCCACTCACTGAAGGTCTCCAGACTGGGTCGGCTTGGTTGACCCTTGTCTACTTCCCGGCCCCACTGGAAGATCAGCTCTGCCGGCAGCTTGGAGACGACTCGGCGGAGGTTCTCACTCGCCACCAAGTCGCCTTGATACCCAAGGGTGCGCAGCGTCATGACGGCGTTACTGATGGCTGAGCTGAACCTCTCCATGGACGCCAGATTGCCGATGGATGGCGCAGGGGCTGAGAACATGGAGTTTAGGTACGCCTGGCTGACGTCATCTTCTCGACCGAAGCGCTCGTACAGCGTCGCCAAGCCTGCTGGTACATTCTACCGTCGAATAGGAATCCCTCGATGGCTTGATGGGCGGCTCCCTCCACTGCCTGCTGTAGATGCGTCATCCGCTCCGTATCTGAAAGCGACGCCTGGTCGTAAACCAGCGCCCTAAACAGGCCTATCCAGCGAGGCCACTCCCCCGGGTCTCCTGCAAACCGGGAAGCTGAGGCGCGGAATGCTCTTGGCGAAGGCTGACGACCCCGATGAGCGCGACTCCTGACGATGGCTTTTGTCTGATTTCCAGGTGCTTGGGTTCAAGGTCGTATCACCCATGAGCGGCACATCTCTGTCGTGCTTAGTGGCGTTCCTTGCCCCGTCGTCGGCCAACGATTGGACGTCGTTGGGTTCTTCGCGGGCGAACGGACCTGTCACATGTGGTGTACCATCAGCATGCCGATCTAGCCCGATGCTCTGTGCGCTTGGCTGAACCGGGATGTCGCAGCCCTCTGTCGGGACTTCAGCGTTCCTGCCCGCACCTCCGTCAGCTGACCTGATTCTCTCTGCCATAGCATCAGCAGATACCTGAAAGTCGTCGCGGCTATCCCAGTTCAGCTCGTCTTCAGCGGCGTGGTAAAAACCCACCTTTCGGGACGCCCGTTCTCGAGCATCTTGGGTCACCTTAAGCTGCAACGCACGGTCGCACTCCTCCAGTTCCCATTGTTGACGCTCCTCTGTCTGCCGTATGGCCCTTTCGTTCTGCAGACGATCCAACTGATTGCGACGACCTTCTTCGAGCTGCGCTCTGACGGCGCGCAATTTGCTTTCCGCATCATCCAACTCCACCGCGGCTTCCCTGGACCGAAATGAGACGGCTGTCCCCGCTGAAGTGCGCGACATTGCGCGGCTGGGGCCCCGACGGGAAGCGGCGACCGATGAGCAGGCCTCGTCTAGCTCTTGGAGGTACTGTTGCACCTTTCTACGTATTAGAGATTCCTCTTCTTCTGACGATCTGCGCACCCTTGTGTTTCCTCGATGTCCTCATCTTCTATCAGTCCTTCGTACAGCTGGTGAATCTTCCTCAATTCTGCAAAGGCTTCCTTTAACCGCAGATTGACTTCCTCGATGCTGTCGCGACTTGCTTGGCTGGCTATCTCCTCCTCCAAAGCCTTGCGGATCTGGGTTACGGCTGCTTGTAATCTTGTTTCGTCTTTCTCTCTTTCTCAATAACACAAGTGATAGTCTAGTTTTTAAAAAGTTTCGTGTTGTTGTCGGATTAAACACCAACAGTTCGAAAAGAAGATACAGTCTGGCCAATTTGGCCGGCAACGGTAGTCCGCCAACACGACAGCGCGTTCGGGGGCCGGCTTCAGGTCGCGGCGGAGTCAAGACTAGAACTCTCCAGCGGGGCGGCACGCGACCACTACCCGCCGGTCAGAGCCCACGCAGGCGCAGAGGCTATGACGACGCCCTTCGGCAGGCCAATAAAAGGTTAAGCATATCTCGTCATTGGTGACGTCACAGAGGGTCATAACTGAGCGTCATAACCACTTTGTTACACTGCTCTCTTGCAGCCACGCTGCCGACGCAGACCAGATAGCTCTTTGCCTCTGGCGACACGCTGAGCTTCATCCATAGCAGGATCTACCGGTTTCGCGTCGCGTTCCTCTTGCTTATCTATTTCCATCTTTCCTCTTGATACCACTGGCCGTTATCCGGCCCGGAGGACCAGAAATGTCGCCACGTTGTCCTCTGGTTACATGCGCTGGCGACACTGATGTGGCTTGATGACTGACTGGGGAAGGCAGGAGTAGGATGTCTGGGTCAGGGTAAGGATGGTGAGGAAAGACGACAGTCGCTGACTGATCACAGCTCCTCGATGGCGAGGGCACTGTGATCCGACAGATCTACCTATACTTCGGCGCCTCGATGGCGAGGGTAGCCGAAGCCGACTGGTCGCACCCTTTGTATGAAAATAGCGTCTCGATGGCGAGACACGAGAAACGAGTTAAACCCCCGATGTCTCGATGGCGAGACACCGTGGCCGCCTCCCTCACACACCCCGGATGAGGGTGGAAAGTGACAAGATCCCAGGAAATAAGGACGGGGTGCAGTCAGTCACCTTGTGCTTGAAGGTTTGCTGCTCCGATCTCACATCCGTCCGTCACTTCTCGTCACCTCCGTCAACTCACCGCACAACACTTGAGTCCTTCACTCAGGTATATTGTTACCCGTACCAAACACGGTAGTGTAAACTACCGTGACGACAGAGTGAGTCTGGTCCGCGCCAGACCCCGCGAGACAGTGGTCCGACGCATAGCGCGCCGGCCCGACATAACCTCACCGGTGCCCCGCGGCTCGGGACACCAGCGACCAATCACAGGCACGCACGCCCGCCCTGGCCCAGGTCGGGCCTCGCCCCGGGCGTCACGTGGCCGCTGCGGACGCTACGGCCGCCAAGCGGCCCGGCCGGTAACCCAGCGGGCGCCGCTCAGCAGCTGCCGGTGGCAACAATAGGTGTAGGAACGGGGGCGTGGGGGAGGAGGGGCACATGGGCTTCCACTTTGAGGCTGGGGGCAATAATGATAACTGTCCCCTCATTTTTGAGCGATTTATCCCTCTTCGATCACTGATATTGGTTCGAGATTAATGCTGGAAGAATAACGCTGAATTCATAGCCCCGCAATGCCATAACCAATGCATGCCTAAGAACCGGGAGGCCGGGGAGGTCAGGGCCCCACGTCTTAGGTCGTGGGAGCCAACAATGTTAACTCCACCCCCCCCCCCCTCTTTGAGTGATCGCTCCCTCTTCAATCGCTGATGTTGGTTCGGTATGGGTGCCCTAACCCTCACCCTGGTGAGGGTACATTTTGACGCCCTGAGGTTTTTCGAGAATAGTAGGAAAACGGCGGCGCCACTAAATCTGACACAGGTATTCGGGCATCAATTACCCATATTGTGTGAACGTTTTGAACTCAGGTCGTCTCAGGTCAGGTCACTAGGTCACGTCAAGTAACCTTACCTCCCAAAATGTCTGTGGTCGTGCCAAAGCCACAGTGTTTGTCCAAGAGATTTGAAACTTGCAGGATTTCATAAGATTTCATAAGTACCTACAATTTGTTGATCTCGGATTTTTGTATCGGTGACCTAAGGTCAGGTCAATTTTGTGACCTCCACATTATAAGTAAATGAGAAAATATGCAAATAAATTAATATATATTGGTATGATCATTAACATGACATTTTTGTTTATATAAACAATGGCCGGAAATACAGAATCAAGCTTTCGTTTTTACAACATCTTAGTACCTACAATTACCTACAAGAACCTACAATTTGTTGATCTCGGATTTTTGTATCGGTGACCAAAGGTCAGGTCAATTTTGTGACCTCCACATTATAAGTAAATGAGAAAATATGCAAGAAATTAATATATATTGGTATGATCATTAACATGACATTTTTGTTTATATAAACAATGGCCGGAAATACAGAATCAAGCTTTCGTTTTTACAACATCTTAGTACCTACAATTACCTACAAGAACCTACAATTTGTTGATCTCGGATTTTTGTATCGGTGACCAAAGGTCAGGTCAATTTTGTGACCTCCACATTATAAGTAAATGATAAAATATACAAATCAATTAATATAGATTGGTATGATCATTAACATGACATTTTTGTTTATATAAACAATGGCCGTAAATACAGAATCAGGCTTTCGTTTTTACAACATCTTAAAGATTAAATTATAAGCCATACAATTAAAGATTGCCCATACAATTATAAAGCTTGATTCTGTATTTTCGGCCATTGTTTATATGTAGTGTTTCATTCTGTTGCGTCCGGGGCGGCTGTTGCCGCCCGGTGACTTTGGCCGGCGGAGCGGAGGGCCGGCCGGCCGGTGACCTGTGCCTGGGGCGCCGGCCGGTCACGTGGGTTACGCTGAGGCAAGGCGGGGGCTGGCTGCGCCGCCCTTGACAGACTGGACCGGGCGCGGGGCCGGGCAGGAGCGCTCGCTGGTGATCCGCCTGTTGGTCCGTTTGGTTTGCCTCCACTGTTGGTTGTTTCGTTTGCTCGTTCCGTTTCAGTTTAATATAATTTGGTGTCCATTCCATTTTATCATTTAGCTAGTGTCGGTCTACATTTGGCGGCAGCGGTGGGATCGTGAGTTCACGTTTCTTTCGGTCTGGTGACTGATTTCATTTAATTACATTATCGAGATTTGTAGTTTATTTTCTTCCACTCGAGTCTTGATTCCATATTGCATTTTTCGCTGGTCTGTGCATTTTTTTTCTTTCAACTGGTTTTCGTGTTTCTCCGTGGCCGTTTCCATTGCTGTTGCGTTACACTGTTTTTTTTTATGTGTTTTCGTGATCATGATTTTTTCCTGATTTCGCTGGCCCCTGGCCGCTGATCTTTTCCGTGATGTGTTGCATTTGTCACGGATGATTTCTTGCCCCTGACCCAGAGTGTTGCGTAATACCATCTATTATGTTCCCGATTTTCTCGCTGGCTACGCCGTTGATGTTCCAATGAAGGCTGAGGGGGTTCGTCTGGAGGAATCTGATGGTAATATGGCGTTCCAAACAGACATGCACTTTTCTGTTGGTCTTCCAAAGTTCGGTGGCGACTCTGGGTCTTTTGAGAGGTTTGTCGAGGACTTCGACATTTTCGCTCGCCTCCAACGATGGGATGATGACAGGAAATGTGATGTGTTCCCCCTGTGTCTGTCGGGCATCGCGCGTGATGCTTATGATGGCCTCTCAGGTAATCAGAAAGCCTCGTTTGAGCTGACGGTCGTTGGTATTAAGCAGTCGTTTACAGGACGTACCCCAATTGACTGCCACATGACATTGACCTCTCTGACATACGACCCGAGCGAGCCGCTTGACGCATTTGTCATTCAGCTGCGGAAGCTGGTTTCACGTGCTTTCCCGGGTCAGGTGCAGGATGGATTGTTGTTCAACCATTTTCTGATGTCTCTGCCTGATGATTATCGTGTTCAGGTCGTGGCTGATGGCATCACAACGTTTGATGCCGCTGTCACAAAAGTGCGTAACCTGAACAATGCTCTCCGAGTGAGGGCTGCTGGCGTGCGCCAGCTGAGTGCAGATCCAGACGTGGTGACTCAGTTGCAGCGCAGGATCGAGGAGTTGGAGCGCCGGCTGGGGGCGAGTGACCCCTCCCGCCCCGCCCCTATCCGGGACAGCCCTCTGGGGTCCGGGCAGCGCCGCAGCCCGCCGCTACCACCAGGGACCGGGCAGAGCCGGCTGTGTTTCGCCTGCGGCCGACCGGGCCATCTCAGGTCATTGTGCCGACACCGTGCAGCGGTGTGTTACAGGTGTCAGGAACGGGGTCACCTGGCTAACGTGTGTCGTGCCCGACCCTCGGGAAACTAACGGCGGCCTGGGACGTGCCCCGGTCCCGGGACCGGGCAGGGTGTGGGGCCGCTCTGAGTCGCCGGCCGGCTGATCGTGCGGATGTCGGGGCACAGACAGAGTCTCCGGCAACTGATAGTTGAAAGCGTGTGTCCACCGACTCGTGGTCTGCGAGTTTCATTCGCGGTGAGCAGGGTAAGAACCCGACGATGGCGGAAATCATTGAGTGTTTGTCCGCTGGTAAGCGCCCCAGGAGGTGCGACTTGTCCCCGGCAGCACGAGTGTTGTTACGCCTGTGGGACCGGTTCAGACTGGTGGATGGGGTGCTGTACCGGTGTTACAGACGGCGGCCGGGTCAGGATGCGCTTCAGCTCGTCATTCCTGACAGTCTGATCGCTGGGGTGTTGACCTCGCTTCATGCGGGACCGACGGGAGGTCATTTCGGCGCTGAGAAGTTGACCGAGCAGGTTCGTTTGCGTTTTTGGTGGCCTCGTGTCGATTCGTGTGTCCGTGAGTTTTGCCGGAAGTGTGGCCGATGTGCTTCCCGTACCAGCCCGACCCCGAGGCCCAGGGCCGGGATGGGTGAATTGCGGTCGGAGGAAACGTTTGATACCATCGCCATTGATTTTCTGAGTGGTCTGCCGGTGACGGGACGCGGCAACAAGCATTTGCTCGTGGTCACTGACCATTTCACGCGGTGGGTTGAGTGTTTCCCTGTCCCCGACATGAAAGCGAGCACGGTGGCTGATGTTCTCGTGAACGAGTTTATCGCCAGGTTTGGGTGCCCGAGACGCATCCACAGTGACTGTGCGGCTAACTTTCAGAGTGAAATCATTTCAGAGATGTGTCGCCTCCTTAACATTGACAAATCAAAGATTTCACCTTATCACCCCGAGGGTAACTCCAAATGTGAACGCATGATGCGCACCATACTTGACATGCTGTCCAAGTATTTAGATGACAACCACGATGAGTGGGATCTGCATATTGGCCTCTTAGGTATCTCAGGTAATGGCCTCTCAGGTAATCAGAAAGCCTCGTTTGAGCTGACGGTCGTTGGTATTAAGCAGTCGTTTACAAGACGTACCCCAATTGACTGCCACATGGCATTGACCTCTCTGACATACGACCCGAGCGAGCCGCTTGACGCATTTGTCATTCAGCTGCGGAAGCTGGTTTCACGTGCTTTCCCGGGTCAGGTGCAGGATGGGTTGTTGTTCAACCATTTTCTGATGTCTCTGCCTGATGATTATCGTGTTCAGGTCGTGGCTGATGGCATCACAACGTTTGATGCCGCTGTCACAAAAGTGCGTAACCTGAACAGTGCTCTCCGAGTGAGGGCTGCTGGCGTGCGCCAGCTGAGTGCAGATCCAGACGTGGTGACTCAGTTGCAGCGCTCATGATGGGTTACCGTTCTCAGGTGCACTCCAGTTTGGGTTATTCGCCGTATTTTCTTATGTTTGCTCATGAGCCGCGTCTGCCTGCTGACGTGAGTTTTGCACCCCCACAAGTGTGTCGTAACCGTACTGTTGCAGGGTATGTGGACCGCTTGTGTAAAAGTCTGAGAGTGGCTCACAAGTTCGCATTGCAGGTCTCTGACGCGCGGCACCGCCGCAACAAAAAGTTGTATGATAAAAAGTTAAATGATTTCTCATACGCACCGGGTGACAGTGTTTTTCTGTTCCGCAGCGTTGTTCCAAAGGGACAGTATTATAAGTTTGTTAGGCCGTGGAAGCGTGCTGTCATCGTGGCTAAGCTTGGGGGGCTTAACTACAGGGTGCGTCTGGAAGGCACCCGTAAGAACATGATTGTGCACCATAATCGTCTGAAGCCTGCCCCACATGAACCCTCCGATGCTCGCCTCTCGTGTCCCACAGCTGACGCTGGCGGCCATACTGTGCCGCGAAACGGTGCTGAAGTGGGCACTGGTGAAAGCGGAGGTGATGCGAGTCTCGCCGAGGTGTTTGGGCGGTTTGGTGTAAAACCTGCCCGCTGTGACTTCACCCTTTCTCGCAGGCCAGAGTCCACAGTCATCGATATTGAGGGGTCCGGGGAGGTCTTCCCTCTGTTCCCCAGTTGGCGGCTGGACGCGACTCCAGTGGAACCTGCCGCGCCGCCGGTGGGACCGGCCGCGTCGCCGGTGGAACCTGCCACGCCGCCGGTGGGACCGATCGCGTCGCCGGTGGGACCGGCCGCGTCGCCGGTGGGGCCGGCCGCGTCACCGGTGGGACCGGCCGCGTCGCCGGTGGGGCCGGCCGCGTCGCCGATGGGACCGGCCGAGCCGTCGGACGGACGAGCGCGGACGTCGGCGCCTGATGAGTTGCCACTCGGTGGAGGCGACTGGACAGACCCGGAGGCGCTGTCGGCGGACAGAAACCTCAGAGACTCTCCTCCCAGCAGCCCAGTGACCGTGCGCGTGGAGAACGAGACTCTTCCGCGCCGGTCGAATCGTGCGCGGGTGTCGCCAGACCGATACGTTCCGCACTGACGAGCGCCAGTGTAAGGTGGTATGCAGTGACACGTGAAGTGACGCGCAGTGACTGATGTGTGAAGGTGCGTTGGAAAGGCGAGTGCGACTGATATGGAGGTTGCAGATTTCATAATTGTGTTATTTTTGTTTTTACTTACCGGGCTCATTCTAAGAAGGGTGGAAATGTAGTGTTTCATTC
>JAXIVJ010007608.1:47500-59838 GCA_036785665.1 Chirona hameri
ACACACACACACACACACACACACACACACACACACACACACACACACACACACACACACACACACACACACACACACACACACACACACACACACACACACACACACACACACACACACACACACACACACACACACACACACACACACACACACACACACACACACACACACACACACACACACACACACACACACACACACACACACACACACACACACACACACACACACACACACACACACACACACACACACACACACACACACACACACACACACACACACACACACACACACACACACACACACACACACACACACACACACACACACACACACACACACACACACACACACACACACACACACACACACACACACACACACACACACACACACACACACACACACACACACACACACACACACACACACACACACACACACACACACACACACACACACACACACACACACACACACACACACACACACACACACACACACACACACACACACACACACACACACACACACACACACACACACACACACACACACACACACACACACACACACACACACACACACACACACACACACACACACACACACACACACACACACACACACACACACACACACACACACACACACACACACACACACACACACACACACACACACACACACACACACACACACACACACACACACACACACACACACACACACACACACACACACACACACACACACACACACACACACACACACACACACACACACACACACACACACACACACACACACACACACACACACACACACACACACACACACACACACACACACACACACACACACACACACACACACACACACACACACACACACACACACACACACACACACACACACACACACACACACACACACACACACACACACACACACACACACACACACACACACACACACACACACATTTTTTTAAACGTTCCTACGCACATGCAGCTATAGCATATGTATGCACTACGCACGAAGAAACACAACGGCGATAGTGTGACTTTATCTTGATTCACTTTTGACTGCTACTCATCTAAATCGAAACAAAATTAAACTCGACAGTGCGGTACTATAAATATTATCAATATGAAAGCGTGGTCCCTCGTGCATGAAGCTTTGTAAGAAGGCCTAACAGAAACTAATGTGACCCACAGGCAGAGCATGTGGTGTGCTCAATTTGACGCATAGCTAAACGTTATAAAAGTTATTTTTTCTGATTGTTTTCAACCAGCTGTCGGAAAAATGTGTAGGTACTGATGATATTTGATAGATACAAGGTAAGATAAGCGCATTGTTATTGCATGACCTGTGGACATAATGGAATACTGGGTAGTCAAACAAATTCCTTGGCCGCCCTTGACACAAATGGCGCCTGGCCTTCAGTGCAGTGGCAGTGGCAGTACAGTGCAGTCGGCCTGGTTTTGATGGCAGTGCAGTCTGTCTTCTGATGGTAGCTGAGTTAAAAAACACAAATTATTTACGTTAACATTATACAATGAATGTACCTGACAATATGTCAATTCACAACGCCAAAAACTGAGAACACTTATTAACTTAAAACCATAGAGATCATTCTAAGATTCATTAACACACAAGGAGGAACATATGCCCATACACGGAGGGAGGCTACTGTGGCCAAGGGAAAGGCATGGCAGCGTCGGTTCAGAACCGGCTTCCGCTGAGGTTCGCCAGGAGGGAGGGGCTCGGCTTGGCAGTCTCCGCCTTCTTTGGCGAGTCCTGGGAGGCCACCGGTGGCGATCCGCCGACGCGACAGGTGACAGTGGACGGTGCTTCCGGTCCAGCGTGTACACTGTCGCCGTCGTAGCCGGCGCCTGGCAGGGGCGGACCGTCCTGCAGCAGCAGCAGCGCGCTGACTGGCCGGCCCTGCCGCTCCCGACGGTACGCCGCGTTGTCCCGCTCCACAGCCGTCCGCAGCGGGCTGGGCAATGCCGACAGCGTCGGCGCCGCCCGCCCGTTGCCTCCGCACTCGCCAGCTGGTAGAACAGTGTGTAGGCAGTCTCGGTAGAAGGCTGCGGCCGTCCGGTCACAGGTGCCGCTTTCACAATTCACCGGTACCGCTGAGATGTCGTCTAGCCGCCACCAGCCGTCGTCTGTGCCGTCTGTGCCGTCTGAACCGGCACCACCCCCGCTGCCGGACGCGCGGCAGAACGAGAAGTAATGTCCGGCGTACAACGAGAAGTAATGTCCGGCACCAAAATCACTCACCAGTTTCTTCCCCCGATAGGCTCCCTATATGGGTATATTGCAAGCATATTGGAAGAATATCAGCTGGAAAGGGGGCCTATCGGGGGAAGAAACTGGGGGGGGGTGATTTTGGTGCAAGACCCCTAATATTCCTAAAGGGAATCATTCTAGTTTTCAGTGTATAATGACGCCGGAAACATGGAAAACCTCGCGTACGTGATAGACTGATAGATAGACTTCTACCTAGACTGTATTGTTCCCAGACATAACAGAAAATTATATTCGCACAGACAAAAAAAAATCGCTCAGCCCTGTAGCTTCAATTAATCAATATCAAAGGGAAAATCGGGGGAGCGCCCATCCGTTGGGGAGCCTGTTCATCTCTCCCGTGGCTACCACTAGGGCATATCAAGTTCAAATATCTGATTCCAGAAAGTGATATGAATATATACATTTCAGGTATCGATATCTCTGATTCTGCGCCTTCAAATGGTTCCGCAAACTTGTACGGACAGTCCGTACAAGATTTTGGAGGTTCGCCAACTTGTACGGACACTGTCCGTACTGTCCGTAGTGGTGGCGACACCCATGCGATTATGTAGCCCGATTATGTAGGCATATTATGTAGCCCGTGCCCCGCTGAGGTATTCAGCCGAACACTGGGGGGGGGGGGGTACTGGGGGGGGGGGGGGGGGGTATTCAGCCGAACGCTGGGGGGCAGATTCTGCCCCCTTGCTATTTTCCGAACCAATAACCGTAGCAAGACGCACACAACGGCAATCGAAAGCTCTCAATGAGCCGTATCTAAAACATACGCGAAATTGTCAAAATAAGGTCACATGTCAGGTTACGGTTAGGTCAAAGGTCAAAATTGAGATATTTGAGTATATGGGCCATACTTTCCATCCTAAGCCTTATATTGCGACCATTATCGCACAAAGTACTCTCACAGGTACAATGCATCTCCCGTATAAGCGAAAGTGAATTTGTAAGCAAACGTCAAGGTCAAGGTCAGGTCACTATTGGCAAGATGTCTACGAAAGCCATACGACACATGTTTTATGGGCTATTACCAGGGGCGTAGGAACTATGTTCAAGTTGGGGGGGGGGGGGGCAGGAGGCATTCTGAAGTCGATTCTTTCCATGCAACGCCCATAGGCGTAATGTTAAAATCCAAAATGTTGGGGGGGGCGGCTGCCCCCCCCCCCCCCCCCCCGGCTCCTACGCCTATGGTTATTACCGAGCGGGCGCGAAGCGCCCATGAGGTTTATCGTCAACTTACTAGATAAATGTACACTTGACCCGGCCCGAACTGGCCCAAAACGGCCCGAACCGGCCCGAACCGGGCCCGAACCGGCCCGAACCGGCCCGAACCGGCCCGAACAGGCCCGACACGGCCGACACGGGCGCTTTTCGGAAGCTAATAACTTTGCAACCATTGCTCCGATTGAGATCGGGTTTTCACCATTGGATAGCACTGGCGGATCCAGGGGGTGGGGGTGGCAGGGGCAAAAGCCCCCCCCCCCATCCCACGCTCGACGGGGGCGGCAATAGAAATTACCCCCCCCCCCCAATCCGCTGAAACTGGCGATGAAAAATGGGTGCTGACTCCGAAAAATAACTTTTTGCAAACAAAAAACATCATAATTGTTTTCCTCGTTCTTGTTTCCTCCATTTTGTAGCATTTTGGTAGCAGGAGAGAAAGTGGCGCGTGCATATTTGGAAACGTCTAATACAAAATCCAGACCCATCATACTTAAGTAGCCATAGGTCAGCCGAAACTAAAGATATTGCTTTGAAATTCGGTCTATACTTCGTTCTCAAATATATATTCCGGTTTTTCAATATGTTTGGAAATTTTGATTTGCGGATTTCTTTATATATTTTTTGTCTTCATAAAATCATATAAAATATCAAATCCTATGAGAGAAAAAAAAAACGGAATATATATTGGGGCGCCACCAATATTGGCGAAATTTTGCAGGGGAAGGGCGCCTCTTCTTCCCCACATTGCGAAAGGAGAGTCACCTGCCGGAGTGGCGCCGTCTTTCGCCGAAGAGGGGCCGTCACTAGTCGGAGGGGCGTCGTCACTCGCCGGAGGGTCGCCGTCACTCGCCGGAGGGCGTGGTCACTGG
The DNA here is from genome assembly GCA_036785665.1 of Chirona hameri. NCBI lineage: Eukaryota > Metazoa > Arthropoda > Thecostraca > Balanomorpha > Balanidae > Chirona > Chirona hameri. The sequence continues at coordinate 51,913 of JAXIVJ010007608.1, forward strand.
CCGGAGGGGCGCCGTCACTGGTCGGAGGGGCGCCTTCACTGGCCGGAGGAGGCGCCGTCACTGGCCGGAGGGACGCTGTCACGGGCCGGAGAGGCGCCGTCTATGGCAGGGGACGCCCTCACTGGCCGGGGCGCCGTCACTGGCCGGGGCGCCGTCACTGGCCGCAAGAGTGCCGTCACTGGTCGGGGCAGCGTCCTCACTGGCCGGAGTGGCACCGTCACTGGCCAGAGGGGCGTCGTGACTGATCGGAGGGGCGCTAGCTTTGCATGGGCGCCTCGGGTCCAAAGGACCAGGTCATGACCTGCATGACCTGATACTCGGTACGCCACTGTCCTTAACCCGCGCACTGCAGGGGGTTTGCGCCGAACACGAACTGCAGGGGGGTTGATTTCCGCCCCTCTCCCCATGAGTTCTCGAAAACTACGCTACGTAGCGACAAGCGGAAAACGGAATTTGATAGCTTGATACAAGTTCTATCGAAAATATTTTTTTATTTTTTTTAGGTCAGGTCAAAATTGAGGTCACCAGAGGTCATCAAAGGTCAATTTTTACACTTTTTCCTGTTTTAGGACCTCGCTCCAGAAATTCCCATATATCTCGGAAACTATACTAGTTAGAAACAAACGGAAAAATGGAAACGCCAGCCAGTGAAATTTTCAATCGACAATGTCTCTTTAAATTTGATCTTAGGTCAATATTTGAGGCTCCAGAGGTCAAAAAAGAAAAAAATCAGTTTTTTTCCTAATCGTTTTTCGCTATTAACTTTTTACTTCATAGAGATAACATAAAAATGTTTACGCCATTGTGTTTATCTCGTCAAGGCGCTTTGAATGATATACACGGTGATCTTGTTAAGTCAACTTAAACTTTGACCTCAGGTCAAGGTCAAGTGGTGACACAAGTAGGGCATGTTGCATATGGGAAGAGGTGTCGCGACGAGACAGACACATTTCTGTCTGTTTTACTTCTCTATCTTCATTATATCGGGAGTTATTGACAAAAAAGTGATGGTGACCTCGCATGACCTCAAATTACCCCAAGGGGTCACTGAACAAAACTTACACTTGGATCATCAAGAATATTCTATAATAACATGATCCAGAAGTAATTTGTCTAATATCATGCATATCCTTGAGATGCCTGATAGTCATGGAGGGAATTTGTGCGCGCACTGCCACGTACCTAGGTGGTGCGCCATAATGTGGGCATTGTTCAATGTTGATATATACTACTATTAGAGCAATATTCAGTGTTCTGATGGGTTTCTTGTTGTGTTTCTTGTTGTGCAGAAACCGTCGTTCAGGGTTGGCTGCAGGACAACAGGAATACTACCTACCTGCTCAAACTCCAATATACCTCTTCAAGATGTACCTAAAGACTGTTTAAGAGAATCAGCAGAGGAAGGAGGCAGGAAGGAGAGAGAGGCTTCAGCTCAAGTTGGCGGCAGGAGCCTACATTGACAATGACACAATTTTGTTCCTAAGGCTTTGCTTAATCCATCCATCTCCAATTTTTACTATTTAGAACCCGGATAAGTGTTATAGAATAAATTGTTACTAAATTGGCCTATTTGAATATAGTTTTTACTCTGGTCGGTTCGGCTAAGATCCAACGCAGCGTCTAAAATAAAATGTGATGAACTAATTGAACTCGATATGCTCTGAAAGAAAATTGAATGAACAAGAGAATGAACATAGCGCCAACTCCGCGAAGCATATGGTTGTGGTGCTACAGCTCTTCGAAGATGGGCGACCAAATATTTTTTACCCTGAAAAACGCGTTTTTTTCATTTTTGTCGTCTTTTACGCTAAACTATTCATACTCAGAGTAAACATATTTAACTTTTGAGGATGGCAAATGAAATTCCACTTAATTTCCCAAATTTTGACACCAAGTTGGTCAAGATTGGTTTAAAACTGACGCGTGTAGATTGTTGTACACCCGTGTCCGCAAAACCGGTCCAGAGTCCGAAACGCTGTCATACATAGATTGCCCTCAAGCCACCTATAGGGACAGCAATATAAGTGGACAGTATATATGGCGCAGTCTGTAGGTCACCTATAGGGACAGCAATATAAGTGGACAGTATATATGGCGCAGTCTGTAGGTCACCTATAGGGACAGCAATATAAGTGGACAGTATATATGGCGCAGTCTGTAGGTCACCTATAGGGACAGCATAATAAGTGGACAGTATATATGGCGCAGTCTGTAGGTCACCTATAGGGACAACAATATAAGTGGACAGTATATATGGCGCAGTATGTAGGTCACCTATAGGGACAGCAATATAAGTGGACAGTAGGTCACCTCTCCCATCTTCATGAAATTCAAACTCCTTTTTAAACAGCTTGAGCTATCCAGGTGTTCCCCACCCTTTCCTATTTTTTTTTTCAAATGAAAATTATAGTTCATGCTATGTGTCCGGTATTACCCACAGTTTTTTCTCACATTTCAGCCATTTTTTCAACACGTTCTGGATTTTACCTAAATCAATATGTATTATTTGTGGGTGTCAGAGTTCGCCATGGGCCGGGCTGGCCCTACGGGCCATGGGCTGGACCTGGGCTGGGCCTGGGCTGGGCCTGGGCCGGACCTCAACTTTAGGGAAATCACTGGGCTTTGGACGGGCCTGGGCCTAATAATTTTGAAGTAATGCGCGCGCCGCGCAAGCTCAGGTCAGAGCTCAAAAAATATTTTAACCAGCAGTTCACTTCCCTTCCATAGCAACACACGGGTGAGTGACATTGAGCTCACCATAATACATATTGATCAAATAGTGTATCAACACTCGAATCAATGATAACAGTACTATCAGAGTTGTATGCAGTAGTAGTTAGTACTACAGAGTACAGAATAAGGATACCTACTAATACTCAGTCATCATGTACATGAACATCTGAACAGGGGCGTCATGCCCTGAAAATGATTGGTAGGGCCCCAATGACAACTTTATAGATTTGAAGGTCATTTTTACCATGCAACGTCATAGGCCTAATGTTAAAATGTGACATTGGTAGGGCCCTGCTACTTTGTACTTGATTTTAGACTCCACAGGAAATTCAAAGTTTAAACCCCTACACACAGTTTATGGGATTTCAAGTGTTTTAGATGTCGCTGTCAAACATGCAGGATTAAATCTTACCCAGTGAGAAACATCTTCAATCAATATTTTGATCCGTTTTGTCGAAACAACACCCTACAACTCTAGGGCCTTGCCCAAACCTCGCCCCACAACACAGAGGTTAGCTCACACAGGGTCAAGGCCATAGATAACAACCCCCACCAGTAACGGTTGGCAGCACTCGGGCGTTTGGGCGTTAACCTACTACACCGTAGGGCTCATATGTTTAATCGATGATTTTCAGACGAGGCTGGCCTATGGACTATGGTACATATTTTAAATCCGACTTCTGGACCAGATAGCTACAAGCCTTGGCTACCACCTTTCTATTTATCTTTTTTTGTATTCGGGGCGTAAAGGGGTTAAATGGGCTTGGGGGTTAACCAATGTCGGAACGACCGCTGACCGCTTCCAAATACTACTACAGGAAAGTTGTAATATACACTACTTCGACTACTACTTCGTATATAATTTAATATGACCGCTTCCGCTACTACAGGTACTGAAATATACACTACTTCGTCTACTACTTCGTATATTTGCTGGAATTGAATTAAATAAATAAAGATATAATATATGGAAATGCACGTTATTGATAGCAAACAAAATACCTTTAATTTATAATAGACAAAACAACTACCAGGAAATTATATCTTGTCAAATGTATGTGGGCGTCACATTCCTTACTGTTCTACCCGTTGTTTTATTACCCTGGGGCGCCACTTATTCCACTTGCGCGCCACGTATTATATTGCCTTGGCGCACCACGTGCTTTGTTCTCTGCGCAATTTGGTATGTAATATGGCGATCAGTGAAGACGAAGAATTCGCTACAACCTTGGTCAGTATCAGTTGCACGTCAGAGTTCAGTGTCCCTCAGTCCTCGTGGAATAAATGACGTAATCCTTAAATAGGTATAGCTTTTTACTTGCAAAAAGCTCAAATGGCTGTGAATTTGCTAAATTTCTGATTGTTTATCAAATATATCAAAGTATTACGATAGCATATAACATACATATTATGCATGCATAAAAGTCAGCACACAATATAAATGTCGCACCGGCCTATGTGCCATCACCACCTACGTGCTGCTCGAAGAACAGCACGTAGGCTTCGTTGCTGACGACAGTCCGCTGCGACACCGGGCGTACTCTGCTGTCGTTGTACTCGTGCCATTGGCCCGAGTAGGGATGCCGGCAGTAGGCGGTGTAATGGCCCGAGTACAGGGAGCCAGAGTGGTTCGCCACCCCGAACAAGTTGTACCTGCAGGTGGCCTGACCATCTGCGTAGGGTGAGAGATCGAGGCCACTGAGGGGGAAGTCCACGGTGCAGTTGAGCTTGCCCAGGTAACGCTCCATCACCGGTGAGAACCGCTTCAGGTGCATCACAAGGATGCGCGGAAACTTCTGTATAGAGAAGTTCTTAGTGCACTTTTGCCGCGTCTGACATTGGGAGCAGGTCGGTTTCTCGTCTCCATTCAGCACCTCTTCCTTGTTGAAGAGATCGAGGCAGGCCTTCAGGCGGACCTGGCCCATCTTGGCTGGGATGGGCAGGCTGAGGTCCCAGAACGGGTCGAGCCTCACGGACGGGTGGCCACACACGGTGCACTGCAGCGTCGATTTAAGCTGGCCCACAAACAAGTCCGTAAACTTGGAGTTGTCGAGCCGCGTGAACCGTTTCCAGGATTCCATGGCCTTCTCACTGTCACTGAGTGTGACGTCGATGTCCACGGCGATTGGGTGAGGTGGCGAAATGACCCGATTGACGTCCTCGTGCAGCCCCTCGAGCAGATACCGGAGAAACTCATGAGCGTCGTGCTGTTGATTGCCGGCGTAGCGAGGCGCGAACTGCTGTAATTTATAAATTTCAATTTTATTTCAATTTTATCAAATTGAAGCCCAATTTTTTGTTAATTAACACATGTTATTTGTAAAATACTACAATACATATCCTTTGTTATGTAATAACGTCATCAAAACACAAAATCTTTGATACATTTATTTTAAGTTCAATGCGTCCACTTCTTTGATAAAACTCATTCGGATCCCTGTGGAATGTTTTTTGTTATTTTGGTTGGATAGTGTTAGTGTGTCAATGTGGACTTAAATGGGTGGGTATATTGATTCAAGATTGTACTTAAATGTATGTATAAGCAGGGGCGGCGCCACGGATTTTTGTCAGGGGGCAAGTCGAAATTTAGGGTGCCTCCATTTGAGAGGGGGCCTCCATTTGAAAAGGGGCCTTTGACCTCCATAGGGCTCCTCTCACCTTCCCTCTGGCTTCCAGAGGGCCGCTTCTGGACTTCAGGGGCACCTCTGACCTCCATAGGACCCCTCTGCCCTACAGGGGACCAGGGGCGTAGACAGAATTTCTCCCAGGGGGAATGGGATCAGAGGGACCCTCGTAGCCAAGGGGGCCCACATAATTACAATAGTACAGTATGTTGTACATAATTACAATAGTATGTTGTATGTTGTGACAAATAATTTTCGACAACGATTTTTTTGGGGGAGTCAAAACTGAAGAAGTGAAAATCCGCGATAGCTATTTCAATATAATGTTATTTCCTTTCTCTCGGCTTCTTTATGTGTAATTTGCTTCAAAACTAGATTGCCTACGATTTTGCAAACATTTATTGTTTTTCCACCAAAAATGGCATGACATGACATGCCACTGTCCCGTTTGTGTTGTTTGACATGATTAAAACGTCATTATCTCCCACAGTAATACACGATTTTCATTGAAATGTTGTGATAAGACGAAGAATGGATGCAGCATCAGGTACTGAAAGGTTGACGTCGATATCTATAATTGTTTGCAAATTAATGAGAAAATCAGGGAGGTGGGGGGGGCAGATTATACCACCTCCAGCGGGGCGCGGGTTAATCAAAATAATATCCTGAATCGTCTTGAATTCGGATTGAGGAAACAACACAGAACGTACATGCCGATTGTTCACATGTACGATGAAGTTACAAAATCTCTACAAAATAGCGAAATAACATGCTTCTTATATCTTCATTTACAGAAAGCTTTGGATACCGTTTGCTTATAAATGTTCTTGAAAAAATACACCACATTGTGATACGAGGGGTTTCTAGAACACGATAGTCATATCTTACCAGTAAGGCGCCGTAGTTGGCGATGAACGAGCGAGCGCGAAATAAATGTATGGTGAATTTCAACCCGATCGGGCAAGTAGTTCCTGAGATACATAAAAAGGTGCGCACGTGCGCACGCGCAGAGGCATTAATCCCTGACTTGTGGGAAACTGGCAGTTGAGAGGTTCCTAACCACACACCAAATTTGAACACAATCGGCTCAGCCATTCCTGAGATATAGAATACGGGTGAGCACGTGCGCACGTGCCGAGGCACTCCACCCCTGACTTGTGGAAAGGCAACGGCTGTGAGGTCCCTAACCACACACCAAATTTGAACGCAATCGGTGCAGCCGTTTCTGAGATATAAAATAGGGGTGCGCACGTGCAGAGGCACCCGACCCTGACTTGTGGAAAATTGGCGACTGAGGGGTCCCTAACCACACACCAAATTTGCACACAATCGGCTCAACCGTTGCAGAGTTTTTGCGAGAAAACACCTTTCAACGCCCCTCACGCGGCACGCGCCACGCGCAGTGGTAGTCATCCACATGAGTCGGTACTGGTCTCAAACAGGGTAGGTTGGATGGGGCTGCTCAGCAAATAAGTCAGCTTGTCAATCGGACGTGTGGTTGCAGAGATATGAGCTTCTCAAAGCGTCGCCACGGGTCGGGCCGGGCCGGGCCGGGCCCGATATTCAGATTTTTACCATATACCACGGAAAGACGAGCGAGCGCGAAGCGCTCGTTCGTAAACACGCGCAGTGGAGGGGGGTATGCCACTAATACGCAGTGGAGGGGGTATGCCACTAATACGCAGTGGAGAGGGGTATGCCACTAATACGCAGTGGAGAGGGGTATGCCACTTAATACGCAGTGGAGAGGGGTATGCCACTAATACGCAGTGGAGGGGGGTATGCCACTAATACGCAGTGGAGGAGGGTATGCCACTAATACGCAGTGGAGAGGGGTATGCCACTAATACGCAGTGGAGAGGGGTATGCCACTAATACGCAGTGGAGGGGAGGGCACTTTAGTGCCCCTCCCCCTAAGATCTCCGAAAGTATGAGATCTAGAATGATGAAACTTACAGGGTAGGTAGGTGCCATGATGATCTACATTTTCTGAAATTGTATTGACCTTCCCCCTCCCCTCCACCTCCCCCTTCCCCCTCATCCTCCCCCTCCCCTCCCCTCCCCCAGCAGGGCGTAAAAATATCAGGGGCGCAGGTTAAATGATATTTAAATAATCATTCAGGTCAATCCCGAGTTATCACTAACTCACTAACCCGAGTTATGAGCAAAAAATGCTTATATGCCGGCATTATTTCCCATAGCTGCCTTCCCCCACTTTCCGGCTATTTGTATATATTTACTTGACTGGTGGATTTTGTTTTACATTATTTTTTCCTTGTGATGCTCAGTGGTGTACGTAAGATCGAAAACGTAACGAAGCGCTCGGGATTCCATCGTGTTTCTGGAGATGTTAAAACTTATCGATCGTCTCTATCTGTATTCTATCAAGAGTTATTGGAGAAAAAAATGCTGGTGACATCAGATGACCTCAGCTGACATTGCATTTGGGGGAGGGGGTTCTGGAGCAAAGTTCTATACTTGGAAAATTTGACATTTGATGACCTCTGGTGACCTCAATATTGACCTATGCCAAAAAATGCCCACGTAACTACGAATATCCTTGTCGAGA